>APFE031258957.1:87114-97188 GCA_000404065.3 Pinus taeda
AAAATAAATTTTAAAATTAATAATGATTTTCAAATTTTATTTTATTATAATAAAAAAAATAATTTAGAAAATAATTTCAAATATTACTACTTATTACGCTATAAGGCATTTCCCTCTGAAACGAACTCCCCTTCGCATACTCCTATCATCCCTCTGTGTCGTTTGATCCATCGTTAAACAATTAGATTGTGCTAGTCCATTGATTTGAATTTCATCGACACGTGGTTTCTATTTTCCCTTTGTGCAGATGTTGTCGTCGCATATGATTCCTGTTATGTGTTTCAGCGGTGAGGTTTTTCCCACATCCTTATGGAAACTATCCTGCGCTTGTCTGCACTGTCTTTCTTGTCACCAATGAGTGAGCATGATCTCGGTCAGAGAAGGGGGACTGCCATGGCTTGCCTTGCCATTTTCAGATGAAAATACAAGGAAAACAACTTGATCAATCTTTTTGGGTCGATAGCATTTCGTGCCTTGTTGTTATGGAGAAAAGGGGCAGAGTTATAATCCTCTCATCCTAGTAGTGAAGTTTTATTTTTATTTTCGTGATTGTCTAGATTCCCTTGTTGATATTCTTTAGTAGTCAATGAATAGTCGTTTGAGAAGTCCATTTACAGTGAAAGGGAATCTTGTAGTTGGTTCTGAACCTTTAGACAATATCAATGGGTAACATGGGTAGTTCAAATTGAATGTCCTCAACATAGGATCATCCTTTCAGCAAGTCATAAGCATCGATTCTTGCAATATGTACTGATAAATCACAACTTTCTAAAAGGGAAATAAGAAATCCTAACTTATTAACCTGTGCTATTTTTTGTATCAATTTCTGATATCTATTGACAATAGGTAAACAATGCTTACCAACAACAATGCAATGACACAAGAAATTAATCAATGTCAGAACAACCTTCAGATGTTGCTGTTGCAGATGATGTAATTGGGCATTTGCTCACTCTGACTACTTCCCAGATAAGCTCTCTTATAACCCTATGTCTAAATAAGTTTTGCATTCGATATTTAAGTTCCAATCCATTATTTGTCTTACTGCATCTATGGGTTGCCATTGGTTTCTACTATGACTAGGTATTGTTGTTTCCACTTGTGACACCATTTTCGACTAGGATCTAATTAAAAATATTGGCCACTGGCCCACTTCTAATTCAGTTATTCGGAATTCTTACAGGTCAGTAATTTGAGCATCACTTGGGAATATGGAAATTTGTAATCCCTAAGCTAGAGATTTTTTGTCTTCTGAGGCTCTCACATTTAGGGTTACAAACATTAACGAAAAATTCCTTTACAGATGCAGTGTTAAGGTTTGTAATCCTCAACTACGTTGTGTAGTAATTGTCTTATTACTGTTTAATTTTGAGACAATGTAACGTGTGCCTTCCAACACGGGTCGCTTCGGGATAGACTCAACGCTTATTTTTTTTCCTTCCATGAAATAATAGTTACACAGAGTTTCAAGACCATCCAGCTGATTTATAAGAGGGTTCATAATTTAATTCGTACTATGCAATGTCTTTCAAGGGCAATATTTTTCTTGTTTTCTTGGACCAATTAACAATAGAATCAAAGTGCATAATGGTTTGTGAATGTGGTTATAAAATTTTGAAGTATATTTGGAAATTTTTAATTGTTTGAACAATTGTATCAACCTTCATGTCACCCAACAGGGCTTTTATGGTCATTGGAATGGACAGGCTAAGATCTTACCATGAAAAAACATATAAAAACCTTAAAATATTTAGTTATATATATGATGCAGGTAAAAATATGAGTGAATAAGGTAAAGCATATGAACTATCCATTTAAAAAATAATAGTTATAAGCCTTGTCAGAATACTAATAATAAGAACAACCTACAATGACAACATTCTAGGAGGCCACATCTGTGAAAGACAATGTAGCAAATACTTGGTCTCCAATCTTACTCATGTATGTCAAATGCATGTCTACAAGTGAATTACCCAATACTCCAATCCATTGTGAACTAAATAATCATGAATTCTCTTGTTGTGTTGAAGATCCCCTGAGTTGGAACATACATGAAGAATGCTCACAAGGGTACAGAGTCTAGTTTCACAACTGCAAATTCCATCTGATGAAAGTAATTCAAATCTTCATGGTGATTCCCATTCTGATAATAAAATGATGTTGATTCTTCAAACGTTCTAAGGAAGCACTGTCATGGGTTGAAAATACAACTCTTTAATCACTTTTCATCTAAAATTAAAAATTATGTTTTACTTGTGGACCATGTGAATATCCTTGGTGAGTACAATCTTCATAGGGTTAATGCTTGGCCTGGTGATAGGAGCTCAAGTCAGAGTAATAGTTATGTATCTATCATCCACAAGACTGCAATGGGGGTCCAGTGGCCAACCCTCATTCAAAAGACTTTCACAATTGCAAGTAGACAAGACACTAGTGAAAGTGATGTAATCTGGCTTCACACTTGCTTGTTCCATTATGTAGAAAAGTGTGAGAGATTCCATTCCACCCGCATGTATTCAATATGCTGTAATAATGGAACTCCATAATAAAAAATCCTGTATAGAAAATCTATTAAAGAAATGGTGTGCAACCTCTAAACTACCAGACTTGACAATTGATAGATGCATACGAGTGCATCACCTACACAAATCTTGTGTAGCTCATTCCATCTCCGAAGGCAAAGACAATTTGTCCAGTATAGAATTTGTAAGTCCTTCCAGGGTAACATGTGGCAGGATCCACTCTCACGGTCATGTTGGTCATGTTAACAATGAAAACAAACTCCTCTGGATACAAAGTCATAGGTAGTCTACTACCCAACTACAACAAAGATAAATCCTTGCCTTAGTGGCTTTACCTTCAGATTTACATGTAGAAAGTATTTAAAAAACTGGTTCTCTAGTGACATTTAGTAGGTTTTTAGCCTAGTTGGGTAGCCTAATTTGTTGAAGGTCCCCTTTCCAAGTCATTGGCCCTCTTTCATTAGCAGGGCTGGTATCAAAATTGAAGAAACATTATGTGTGTGGCCCAATTTGATACTAAAAACTATGAGGACCTATTTGATAATGTAAGTCCTAATTATAATTCAATGATTTGATGTTTAAATATTTACCTGGATTGTATTCTCCAAATATCACATTTGCAATGACAACTCCTCTAGCTTCTATTGGATATCCCACCCAAAGAATAACTAAAATATTTTCGCTATTCTTACCAAATTAAATATCAAAAGGACCCCTGACATAATCACAAGAATTATAGGTCCCTTGGATTCATTTTCAACTTGGGTTACGAGTTGTTGTTTCTACCAGGTAACAACAAACTTGTTCGGTCTAAAGACTCTGCCTCAAGTGACAAGTCTCCACCTACTATTAAAATTGCTGCATAAGAACTGCTTGCTATCTAGACCACCCCAATATTTATTTTCTTGCATTTTTACATATCTGGCTTATGTTGCTTATAGAGTGAACTAATTTTTCCACCATTGTTTTTTTATGGGATAATGTCTTTATGGGTAAGGTTTTCCCTCTCTACTAGAATTTTATGGTTTACCATTCACTCTCTCTTGTTGCTCAATGGAAATTTCTAAGAGAGCGTGATTAGGAGAGTGCCCTGGATTACAATGACTCCATTGAATGAATTATCATAAGCAGTTGGAACAAACCTCCTAAGGCATGGTGAAAATGTGGGTGCCGAATAAGTATAGAGTTACACTTTAACTACAAACTTCACTAACTCAAAATAGACAGTGTGAATGTTGTTATTTGAAAACACCTGGTATGATTTTTGAAAATCCTAAAAAGTATCTTGATCAATATATCAATAAGAATTGGTAATAAAAAATAGACAAATTACCTCATTTTTTTGTGTGTTGTGCTGTGGTTTAATGATTTAGATAACTGATAGCCATAATGATGTCTCAATTTCAAATCCAATGATCATAGAGCCATGGAAATTATGTCATTGGCCAAGTTGGATGGTGTTTGATATGAAACATTCATTCAAAACATGTTATCCCTTTGTATACTGGTAGCCATAAGGTCCAATAACACTGTAATTATAATTATATAAATTTATTGCAAGAATATTCTATTAATTGTAATCATAATTTAATAGTTTTATTGCATAAATGTTCTATTCATTATTATAGAGTAATCTGAGATGTTTGATTAATTTTGGAAAGTGAAAATCATTTACTGTATATAGTGATTTTTGTACCTTTTTCCGAGTTTCATTATAAATGTCAATCAATCAAGAGATAGTTACACCTAATATGGAAATTATGATTCCAATCATATGATTTTACATTTATACGCTTCTTCCACATAAAGAATTCTACCTAAGATGGAAATAGGATATTGTTTGATATTTTGGAAAATGAAAATCATTAATTTTATCATATATTGTAATTGTTGCACATTTTCTGAATTTCATTATAAATTCCAATCAATGGAGAAAACATCTAGAATGGAAGGACATTGTTATGCTCTTGACCTGCGAGAAGATACCAGAATACCAAATATGCGAAGAAATATACCCAGAACACAGAACAAGAAGAAATAATAGCATGTATTTTATTATTAAGAAAGGAAAGCAATGTTCACTTGCCTCTTCGAGGGGGCAACCTCCAATAGAGCTGGGCTCAATTACAAAATAAGACACGATGCCCCTCGAGGGGAGTCTCTATCCTTTATATAGGATTCATACATGCAATATCATGGGTCAATACCATGGTTCTTATTAATACCATCTATCTAATACCATGGCCCATTTGCAACTAATTGTGGTCCCTTCTTTAAATAAGGGTCAACCACTTACAATTATTAATATGGGCTTTATTGACTCTTTACTTAACTATAACTATGACTCGACCCTATTACATAAATAAGGGGGTTAGGGTTGGACCCTAACATGACCTCCACAATAGAAATATCCTTGTCCTCAAGGCTGAAGCTACGGAAACTGCTAAAGGACAGTGGTTAGTTCCCAGGTTGCATATTTGGAGAGGTGTCTTTGCACTTGACGAGGACTTCCTTGATCATGCGGCCGCGTAGGTTCTATTCTCGCGTGTCAAGAACCTGTTCAGGTTGGAGCCAAATTGAACCTTCTTCATCTAATTCTGGTAGACTAGTTTGAATTCGGCAATGGTTCCCAATCACTTTCTTGAGGCATGAGACATGGAAGACAGGATGGATTTTTGCTGTGGGTGGTAAAGCTATCTTGTAGGCTACTTCTCTGATGCACTGAAGTACTTGATACGGTCCGTAGAATTTTGGAGATAATTTGTGACAACCCTTGTCTTTGAGTGATGTTTGCTTATATGGTTGCAGCCTCAAAAATACCTGATCCCCTTCTTGAAATTTGCATTCTGAATGATGTTGATCTGCCTGGTGCTTCATGCGGTTTTGAGCTTGATGGATATTCTCTCTGAGGTGGGCCAGCATGGTTGTGCGGTTCTGTAGGAGTTGATCCACAACTTGTACCTTTGAGCATCATTGGATATAAGAAGTAAGTGAAGGAGGGAGTTGACCATAAACTGCTTCATATGGAGTCATTTTGGTGGTGGCATGATAGTTAGTGTTATACCACCATTCAGCTAGAGGTAACCACTGTACCCATAGATGTTGCTTTTCTGAAGTGAAACACCTAAGGTAGGTCCTCTAACATTTGTTGACTGCTATCAGTTTGCCATCAGTTTGGGGATGATAGGAAGTACTGAGTTGTAGTTGGGTACCTTGTAGCCTGAAGAGTTCCTGCCAAAAGTTACTGGTGAAGATCGGGTCACGATCAGACACAATGGAAGTGGGCATGGCATGCAATTTGAAGATATGGTCCATGAAAGATTGAGCCACCAAAGCCGGTGTAAAAGAGTGGGGTAGGGTGCAAAAATGAGAATACTTAGAAAGTCTGTCCACAACCACCATGATGACTGACTTATTGCCTAACTTTGGAAGACCCTTAATGAAGTCTATAGAAACCTCCCTCTAGATTGAGGCCGGGATGGGCAATGGCTGTAATGTGCCTAGGGATTTGACTCTTTCTCCTTTGTGGCGCTGACATACATCACACTCAGCTACAAAAGTAAGAATGTACTTTTTCATGTCTGTCCAAAAGAATGAACGTCAAGTGCGAGCTTAAGTCTTCTGAAAGCCTGAATGGCCTGTAGTGGGAGATGAGTGCAACTCCACCAAAATGCGACTTTTGAGGGTGGATGTTGGTGATATCATGACTCTGTCCTTGTAGTGAAGAATCTCATCTTTCCAAGAGTAGCCCGTTGTGGAATTTGGATCCGCCTGCAATTTATTAATGAGTTGGGAGAGCAAAGGATGTCAAAACCGTTCCTTGTGAGCCTCTTCAATCCATTTTGGAATGGGAAGGGAGATTGCGAGCAGGGTGCTTTCCTCCTCAAATTGGCATGATAAAGAATTTGCTATGACATTTTTGTGCCCTTTCTCGTAAATTATCTCATAATCATATCCCAACATTTTGGTGAGCCATTTATTTTGTTGTGGCGAGGATAGGTGTTGCTCCAAAAAATATTTAAGGCTTTAATGATCTGTGCGGATTTAGAAACGCCGCTCCAATAAGTATGGTCACCAGGTATCTACTACATGTAAGATGGTCATCATCTCCTTCTCATAGGTTGATTGTCCCAGATTTGTCCCACTTAGTTGTTGGCTAGTGAAGGCCAAGGATCGACCTTCCTGCATTAAGACTACCCCAATACCCATACCTAAAGCATCACATTCAATCACAAAAGATTTGGTGAAGTCGGGTAGTGCTAATATGGGAGTGGAACACATGGCCTGTTTGAGAGCTATAAATGCCTGTTGCACTTTATCATTCTAGAGAAATGGTTTTTTCTTGAGAAGGTGAGTGAGGGGTCTAGCAATGCGACCATAATTGCAGACAAATTTGCGATAGTAGCCCGTGAGACCCAAAAATCCTCTCAAGCTCTTCAAGGTCTTTGGTTGAGGCCAATCCTGCATTGCTTGGATCTTTTTGGGGTCCACCCTGACACCTTCACGCCCCACAATGTGGCCCAAATACTCAACTTCTTCCATGCCAAAAGAGAACTTGGACATCTTGACAAATAATTTATGCTTCCAGAGCAGTTGCAAGAGCAGATCTACATGCTGAAGATGTGTGGCCCAGGTGCGGTTGTAGATGAGGATATCATCAAAGAAAACAAGGACAAATTTTCTGAGATATGGTTTGAGAAAGTGGTTCATGAGGCTCTGAAAAGTGGATGGGGCATTACAAAGACCAAATGGCATGACCAGGAATTCATAATGGCCTTCATGAGTTCAGAAAGCTGTCTTTGGAATGTCTACTTCTTTCATGCAAATTTGGTGATAGCCCGAGCGAAGGTCAAGCTTAGTAAAGAATTGAGCCCCATTTAGTTCATCCAGCAAATCATCAACAAATGGGATGGGAAATTTATCTTTGACCATCAGCTTGTTGAGGGCTCTGAAGTCTGGACACATACGCCATTCCCCATCTTTCTTGAGCACCATGACCACAGGCGATGAATAAGGACTAATGCTAGGGCGAATGGTGCTTGCTTCCAGGAGTTCCTTGATGATTTTTTCAATTTTATTCTTTTGGGCGAACATATATCTATATGGGTGCACATTTGGTGGTTGGTCCCCTGGGACCAAAGTAAAGCTATGATCATGTTCCCCTCTTGAGGGTGGAAGCTCATGAGGCTTGTCAAAGACTGGCAGATGGTTGTTTAATATCTGTTGCATCTCAGGATGCATATGAAGAGAAGTGGGTTTGAAGGCCCAGATGGCATTAAATTGGGCTATAACTCCATGGTGGCCCTTTTTAAACAATTTTTCCATCTTATGCGAGCTGATGATAGAGGGAGCACACGCCTGGAGTCTGCGGAGGGTATGTGTGTGGTTGTTCTGCTTAAAGCTCATATATAACTCTTGGAAATCCATTGTGATTGGGCCAAGTGTGGGGAGCCATTCAGCACCCAAGACAATGTCACACCGTCCCATGTGTGTGGAAAACATGTGAGTCTTTAGCTGATAATCCCCCATTTGAAGTTTGACATTTTCACAACGGCCTTCACATTTCATTTTCCCCCCATTATCAATTTGGACCTGGAAATTAGAGACTGCTCTGACAAAACAATGCACTGCTTCAGCGACTCTTTGATGGATAAAGTTATGCGTACTACCACTATCAATCAAGACTGCTACAGGGCGATGCTTAATAAAACTTCTGATTTTGAGAGTTTGGGGAGACGAAATCCCTGCCAAAGCATGAAGCCAGATAACTGGTTCGTCAGGTGTGGCTGGGAGCGCATTGTTCGGCTGGTTGTCCTCATCTTCCTCCTCTGGTTCCTCAAATGGTGGGGCTTCCTCTGATGAACTGTGATCAGTAGCATCAATTTGAAAGAATTTGGGTTCCTTGCATTTATGCCCCGGGGAGTATTTATCATCACAGTAGTAACACAATCCTTGCTTTCTTCTTTCTGCCATTTTCGCTGGTGACACCTTTTGAACCTTAAGTGTTTGGGTGGTGCTTGGAGCCTGGGTGGGGTGACCCTTGGCTATGAAATTTGAATGAGTCGACTAGGCCGCTAACGTGCATTCTACTTCACGAGCTATCTTGCAAGCATCCAGCCATGAGATTGGGTGTTGCAGTCGGATGTGGGCTTGTATGGCTTCTTTGAGACCACTGACAAAACATTCCATGTAGAACTCATCTCGTAGACCTCCTGTGTAGAAGACTAAGGCTTCAAAGGCTGTAATATATTCTTGCACTATTCCTATCTGTCGGAGCTTAGTAAGATGACCCAAAAAATTAGATTCATGGTTGAAGCGATCCGAAAGGGCTTTTGCGAATACATGCCAAGTCACGGGCCTTCCATAGCAACGTTGATGCCACTGCCACCATTGCCATCTTTCGTTGTCCAAGTACATGCTACCCACACTTAGCTGGGTCGCATCATCTCTGATCTGATTCAATGTGAAATGTTTCTCCATTTGTGCTAGCCATGTGGCCGGATGACAGCCATAAAATTTATACATGTCAAGCTTGGGTGGTCGCGGTTGGGACTGTTGGTGGTTTCCAAAGAGGTGAAGAGAATGGTTAGACTTGCCCTCAATGTTTTCATTAAAAGCATATGCCTCTGATTGTTCCCCCTACTTGCCCTTTCTCATTGTGTCAGCTAAGGTCTGGATCATCTTCATTAATGTGTCCAACTTTTGTTCAAGGGTGTCGATCTTCTCATTGGCCATAACTTAAGCTTTGGTTTGTACCATGCACCGATCCGGAGCACTTTTCGTTATTGCGAAATAAATAAATAAAATTTGGGACCACCCGAAATTTTGATGCCAACAAGTGAATGGTACCACCTTGCTTAGCCTATCGACCTGATTCTTATGGGCTAAGTCTCCTATAAGCGTCCCGTGAGGGTCTCAGATTTTTTTATTTATTTTTATTTTTATTTTTTATTTTTTACTCCGAAAGGAGTTTTACTCCTCGCTTAGGAATATTGTAGTAGCCGAATCCCAGAAAAGTAAATTCTGCTCAATGTCCTGCGAGAATCACGCCTAGGTATAGGGGCCCACACAAATAGGTAGATCTATCGGATAACCCTCAACTGCAGAGTATGAGTAGGAATGTGGCAGTGATCGAACCCCTGCTGCTAGATCTGAATGGCGGATTTGATTATGGTGACTGCTACGGAACCCAAATGGTTAGATCTAAATGGCGGATCTGATAGATCTAATTGGCGGATCTAATAGATCTGAATGGTGGATCTGAGAGATCTGAATGGTGGAACTAATTGTTGCGGCTACGATAGCCCACGTGCTAGATCTGATCTGGCAAAGATGATGCATGATCTAGAGAGAGACAAGGGAACTATGGTCTCAAGGAGTGTCATGCGGAAAGAGTTATTTTTGCTGACAAAACTAACCTCCCTAGGAGTCTAAGACTCTCTAGTGACAAACAAGACAATTAAGAGCAATCCTTCTCTAAACATACATTATTCTATGAGAAACCAAGTGTTTTTCGATCCTACCTCAAGTCCAACCCTTGTTGTAGCAGTCC
>APFE031258961.1:0-101694 GCA_000404065.3 Pinus taeda
TTTATTTTTAATTTTTTATGAACATATTATTTTTACACAATTCATAACATCTTTACTTATTTGTCAAAATAAAATATAACTTCATTAATAGGGAACAAATTATAATAAAATTAAAATTAACCAACATAGGCGCAATCTCAAACACTCTCTAACGAAATAAACATTTTGCATAACTTAATGAATTTTTATGGTTTTATTGAAGAAGATTTGTTGAAAATGGAATTGGTTATGTCATAACTTTACATGACTAAGAGAAATAGCGAAAGTGAGCTTCCTAGAGAGTTGGGGTGTCTGGACAATCTCCTTCTTAATTTCCCTCCAACTTCTGCAAACCTCAAAACAGACAACCACGTATTTTCGTGTAGCCCAAGCACTGTTGCTTGCCACAATTCTTGAAATATCATCTCTGAGTAGCTTGGGCAGTATATTTGCCCAACAGCTCTATGAAAACGAAACCTGACTCCTATAATGGTTGTCATACACTGCACTATGTGACCAAGATCTCAAATTATAGGAAAACTTCACATCGAAACGCCTCCTGGAGTTGGGTTATTAAGATTTTGTTTCAAAATACAAGCTCTGGGTATTTTTCACCTATGAAAATACTACTACCTGTTCTACCTATGGAGGCCAAATGCGTGTCCCTGGTAATGTCGCCAAATGCGTGTTCCTAGTAATTTTGACATGAATGATTAGTACTAATATATATGACTTGAAAACATAATGTAAATTTACCAGGGAAATAAATAATTGCTTACCTTCTATGTCATTTGGAAAACACAAAGGTTGTTGCAAGCCAGCCTCCGTGACAAGGAGAAAAATTAATAGGGTGAATAACGTGAAAATAGAACCATAGGGCAATAAACAATAGAAACCATGCCATACCTAGACCATGGAGAGGTATGTGCGCAAAAGCTTTGTTGTTGTTGCGGTATTCCATCCAAACCCTGAAAGAGGAATAATTGATGTTTCCCCCATGAATTAACATAAGGAGAACATAGTTTTGCGTCAAGAAGGTGAAAGGTAATATGAGCTAAGGTTCAAGGCGGAAACCGGTAGTAGAGCAGTAAGCCACGTTCAAAATGGCGAAATTGGTTTTTACTAGTTCAATGAGATACAAGGCAGGTGAGTGAGGTTGAGGATCCCAGGTGTCGCATGCATTGAAAATAGGCATGCTAATTGTAAAATAATAAAACTACCTATAACTACGGCTGGGGTTGGGGTTTTTAAGTAATTATTGTTTTTATTTATTTTAATTATAATAAAATAATATTTGGTCAATATTAAAACACTTAATTTTTAAAAATTACAATTTAGTGAATGACAATTAAATGATAATGCATCCTTAAATATACTAAATATAAGGAAAATATTGTTCGGTTAAATATATTACTTTATTGAAATAATAATAATTATAAATAAATTAAGAAATAAACTCCTAATTATTCAAGATGACTTATTTCCGTAATAAATTTGTTATTATGTAAATTTAAGAAATTGAAATTATTTTAACAACATAATATTTAAATAATATAATTAATTATCTATAAAAAATTATATAAACATAGCTGTAAAAAAATGTCATAGAATTTTAATTACTTAGACATAAGTAATAATTCAATATAGAGATATTCAAATAATATTAATTTAGTATTCAATTTAAAAAAAATTAAAAAAAATAATTATAAAATTTATTTAACAAATTGTAAAATAATAAATAATTAAATAATAAAAATTTGAGAAAGTTTTAAGTGATAAGTTTATATATTTTTCATAAAAATTTACATTGGTGGATTTTAAACAAAAAAACCTGACCAATCACCAAACAATGTTTCTACACATAATTCGCCAATGAACGTCGGTCCCACCTGGATGCACAAAACTAGACTCCAAATAGAACAAACTCGCGTCCATACACTTCTCGGGTCTGCTCCTTTCCAATCCATCAATTGAACGTCAACTGAACAACAATTTAACAACAACTAAACAACAATTGAACAACAACCGAACAACAATTGAACAACAACTGAACAACAATTGAACAACAATTGAACATCAATTGAACAACAACCGAACAACAACTGAACAACAACTGAACAACAATTGAATAGCAACCAAACATTAATTGAACAACAATTGAATAACAACCGTTCCACGATTTTCTCTCACAAATCACCTAAATCTCTCAACACACATACATGGCAGAGAATTACATTAAATTAAGTCTTCCCGAGACTTATCAATTCCATCAAATTAGCTCGTTTTTAACAGAAATTTGCTCCCGGTTTACATGATTATCCACGTCTCCTCCTCCAGAGCTTTGACTTTGACTTTTGATTAAGGGTGGTCAGATGATCCTGCATCAGACTATTGAGATGAAAGATTTTATGACCTCCTAGTCATATGCTTCTTCTTCATCCCATAGCAATTTTACCCACTTCATCAGTGGAACTCCTTTCATGATATTTCTATGAGCTGCAACAAAAACTTTGCAGTAATAGTCTTCTCTACTACATGATACCTCACCAAGATTCCCTCTTGGCTTAGTCTTTCGACATCTCTTTGGTTCTCTCTTCTATGGAACCATATGAGCACTCCATGCTCTAGGATGCTGCAAGTTTTCTCACCTTCTTATGCTGCTACATGGATAACAACATACAGATCACAAACTCACCAATATTCACATAATTGTACCTCCTTCTTTTGCACACAAAATCTTCTTTCTACTCGGAGGAAACCTTTCCCTGCTTTGGTACCACTTTGACAGAAGAAAAATCACCTGAAGGCAATTTCCCTGGTTTTCATAATCACCTTACCATGAAACTGTGGGTTATGGCCCACCTATAGAAATCGGAAGCGTTTACATTGGTGGATTTTAAACAAAAAAACCTGACCAATCACGAAACTCGTTTCTACACATAATCCTCCAACGAACACTGGTCCCACCTTGTCCATACACTTCTCGGGTTCGCTCCTTTCCAATCCCTCAATTGAATAGAAAATAAACAACAATTGAAAAACAACTGAACAACAACTGAACAGTAATTGAACAACAATTAAACAACAACTGAACATCAATTGAACAACCGCTAAACAATAATTGAACAGTAACTGAACAACAAATGAACGTCAATTGAACAAAAACCGATTGATGATTTCCTCTCACAAATCCCCTAAATGTCTCAACACACATACATGGCAGATAATTTCATTAAATTAAGTTTTCTCGAGACTTATCAATTCCATCAAATTAGCTTGTTTTTAACAGAAATTTACTCCTCGTTTACATGATTTTCCACGTCTCCTCCTCCATAGCTTTGACTTTGACTTTTGATGAAGGGTGGTTAGATACTCTTGCATCAGACTCCTGAGACACAATATTTTATGACCTCCTAGTCATATGCTTCTCCTTCATCCCATAGCAATTCTACCCACTTCGTCAATGGAAATACTTTCATGATCTTTCTGTGAGCTGCAACAAAAACTCTGCAATAACATTTTTCTCTGCTACATGATACCTCACCAAGATTCCCTCCTGGCTTATTCTTTCAGCATCTCTCTCGTTCTCTCTTCTGTGGAAGCATATGAGCACTCCATGCTCTAGGTTGCTACAAGTTTTCTCACCTTCTTATGCTGCTACCTACATAACAACATAAAGATCACAAACTCACCGATCTTCACATAACAGTACCTCCTTATTTCGCACACAAAATCTTTTTTCTACACATAGGAAATATTTCCCTTCTCTGATACAAATTTGATGTAGGAAAAACCGCCTCAAGGAAATTTCCCTGGTTTTCATAATCACCTTACCATGAACCTGTGTGTTATGGCCCACCTATATAAATCGAAAGCGTTTACATTGGTGGATTTTAAGCAAAAAAACCCGACCAATCACCAAACAACGTTTCTACACATAATCCGCCAATGAATGTTGGTCCCCCCTAGATGCACAAAACCGAACTCCAAATAAAATAAACTCATGTCCATACACTTCTCAGGTCCTCTCCTTTCCAATTCGTCAATTGAACAACAACTAAACAACAATTGAACAACAACTGAACAACAATTGAACAACAACCGAACAACAATTAAACAACAATTAAACAACAATTGAACAATAATTGAACAACAACCGAACAACAATTGAGCATCAACTGAACAACAACTGAACAATAACCAACCCACAATTGAACAACAACTGAACAACAGCTAAAGAGCAATTGAACAATAACCGAATAACAACTGAACAATGATTGAACCTTACCTTAAACCTGTGAGTTATGGCCCACCTATACAAATCAAAAGCGTTTACATTGGTGGTTTTGAACAAAAAAACCCGACTAATCACCAAACAGTGTTTCTACACATAATCCGCCAATGAACGTCAGTCCCACCTGGATGCACAAAACTAGACTCCATATAAAGTAAACTCGCGCCCATACACTTCTCGGGTTCACTCCATTACAGTCCATCAATTGAACAACAACTCAACAACAATTGAAAATCAACTGAACAACAATTGAACAACCACTAAACATCAATTGAAAAACAATTGAACAACAATTGAACAACAACTGAACAACAACCGAACAACAACTAAACAACAATTGAACAGCAACTGAACAATGATTGAACAACAACTGAACAACAACTGAACGGAAATTGAATAGAAACCGAACAACAGTTGAACCTTACCATGAACCCGTGGGTTATGGCCCACCCATACAAATGAGAAGCATTTACATTGGTGGATTTTAAACAGAAAAATTTGACCAATCACCAAACGACATTTCTACACATAATCCGCCAACGAACATCGGTCCTACCTAGATGCACAAAGCTGGAATCCAAATAAAATAAAATCACATCCATACACTTCTCAGGTCCGCTCCTTTCTAATCCGTCAGTTGAACAACAACTGAACAACAATTGAACAACAACTAAACAACAATTGAACAACAACCGAACAATAATTGAATAACAACTAAACAACAACTGAACAACAATTGAACAATAATTGAACAACAATTGAACAACAATTGAAAAACAACTAAACAACAGCTAAACTAAAATTGAAGAGCAATGCTCGACCGTTTGATTAGGACACACTTGATCCAATAGTCAACAACAATATCACACAGACCACTTGCGTGATGTTTAACCACCCTCATGGAGCCGATAAGGTTCATAAACCTTAGTCTATAAAAGTTTGTGTCCGCCTTTGAAGTTAAAGTCCGACCTCTTTATGGTCCGATATCCATTTGATAATGAAGGCCATCAAATCCTACAATCTGTGGCCCTTCAACTAGCATGCAGGATACTAAACATCTCAACCCTCGTAGTTGTCTGTAACCCAAAAGTTTGAATTTGCAATCGATGGCTAAGATCGATTTCGGGCCTCCAACCATTATAAAGACATCCATACACTCCTATCCCCAGCGGTCTATTCCTCGTCCATTCTTCTTCCGCCACTTATATTCGTCGATCTAAATGATCCGAAGGCTCCCTTTGCACCTGTTCGCTTATGATGGACTGCACATTTCTACCCAAATTAACTCTGCCACACTCTGTTTAAACACTCATGACACTCATAAAACAGCTAACGGGTTTTATCATTGGATTCCCATTAATCCTTACAGTGGTCAATGGTTGAGTTTAATGCATTCCAAATATTCATAACCCTTGGTTCAAAATCTATCTATCGTTGTGCTGCCGTAACTTCCTTATCAAACATAGTTCTCTAATTAGAATTATGTTGGCATAAATATTTCATTAGGTACTCTTCTTTGATTATGGGAACAAGCACTAGGATCATGAGTGTAGACTCAGAGACTGCCTTTGTTATTTCTGGGTCACATGAATTTTTAAGGTTAGCCTTATTGTTCTCTGCCATTGTTAGCGTAAAATAAAATTTAGTGGAGATCTAAAGTACATTTATTGCTATTTCAAATTTTTAGAATTGATATTCTTTATTGTTTTAGCAAAATCTCTAATTTTTTCTTCGAAACATTATTTAATCTCTACATTTCTTGGACCCCACTTCATATGTTCTACATGTTAAAGTTTTCAGGCTCTGCAATGGAGCCACCTGTTGGCTATACTTTTTTACATAGGTTTCATACAATGCAAATAATAGTTAGCGTAGATTTTAGCCTAGATAATAGTTATCCAATAATAGTTAGTCTAGATAAATTATCTCCTTGCTAAGTAAGAAGGGATGTTCAATTTGTTGGTACGATTTGCACGTGACACATGTTTTTCTATTATTCAGAATTGTTGATATAATTACCATACGGCCCACGTTTTTGTTTAATCAAAGATCTCAATTTACTCCATGCATGCATTACTTTTCTTGCTTCATCAGATAAATGAAATTTAGTCTCTCCCCGCAATGTGCTTCATTATTTTCCTTTTTTATTATTATTTTTTTTATTATAAAAATATCACAAAATATAATAACCTGTGTAACTGAAACATTATTAATAAACTACTATCAAAATTAATTATATTAATTAAAAAATTAATATAAATTAACAATACATCATTTAACTAACAAAATAATTATGTTTAACTAAAAAAAATAGGCTTATATTTTACTTTTATCTGGTGTGTATGTCTAATAAAAATAGGTATTTTACATTTTGTTTTTAAATCACAAAATCTATATATTTTTAATTTTTATAAGTGTTTAAGAAATATGAAATTGTAATGGATTTAAGTTTCCTATAAATAATAATATTTCAATCTTTATAATTTCATTTTCCATGTTTTTTATAATTTTAAGTAAAATATTAAATTAAAGATAAGAAAATCAACATTAATATTGGAGTGAAACATTATTTTTCATTTTCTTATATATATATATATATATATATATATATATAAGGTTTAACAAATTTTAAGCATTTAAATTTATCTTAAAATTTAAGAACCTTAGCAAATTATATTACTCTCTGATATGCAAACTGTAAAATGCTTAGTCATATTTTTTGTAAAAAAATTCAAATTTGAGTTAAATAAGAGTCATTGGCTCACTTCTTTCAGTGTTTTTGGCTCCAATTTAACCATACTTAAACAAATCAATGAATTTAACTCTTTTACAAATGTGCTGATTAGTACAATAATTAAACTAGGCCGCAGGGAACGCTAGCTATGTGGCCTTGCTATATATCGAAGTTAGGAAGTAGTATTTTGTTTTGATTTCATATTTATGGATATACAAATATTTTTATGTTTACTTTTAATATTTTTAATTTTATCAAAGTGTTTATAACATTATCATGAAGAAGAAGATGTATTTAAAAAGAATATAAGAAATTAAGCAAAGTTTTTGTTAATTTATTATGGATCATAGAAGCTTGAACACAGAAATATAAGAAATGTCAAACTCTTTTGAATGACAATTTTTTATATATGTTTATGATAAGGTTAATATCTTCTCCTATGCATTATGAAATAGCATTTTTATATTGTTCCATCACATTATGAAAAGGTTATGTTTTAAAAAAGAGTCAAGAGTCAATGGTGAAAAAAAGCCATGTTTAATATTTTTTTATTATATTGGTGAATATTATTTTTGTTTGTCAAGTGATCTCAAAAATTACATTAAATTTGACTTGTAACATGATTGGATGTGGATCTTTGCCCACTGAGTTACGAACATGTGACCATCTGATTGAGTTTCGAACTTGTAACTTAAACTTGTGACCTTGTGACTTTCATAGTCTATTCTAAATCTAATTAATTGTTTCGTACTTGTGACCTTTTGATTGAGTTTCGAACTTGTGACCTGAATTATGACCTTGTGACTTTCATAGTCTATTCTAAATCTAATTAATTGTTGAATAGGTTATGAGATTGGTGACTATTAAATCCATAGAATATTTCTATTAGACAGATCTAATTAAAAGAACAAATGACTTTAACATTTAGTAATGCCTTAACAACTCACTCAATCACCATTTATCTAAAATTCTATGAAAAACTTTAAACAACAAATTATCATTCATATAATATTCATTTTTCCATATAAAAAGTTAGCATATATTCATTCCATGTGTATTTTTTTGTGTTTATATAATTTAAAAAAAAACACATTCCAAAAAAATGAAAGAACGATGATAAAAGTAAATTACATTAAATAACGTATATATTAATATTTATTAAAATTATTATATTATATAAAAATATAAAGGATTTTTCTATGTATAGGATTATAAACTAAATAATATTTTGCCCTTATTGATATTTTTATTTTATTTAATATTGATATTTAATTATAAACAATTATGAATTAAATAAATATTTTAAAGTTTATTACTATTTTTATTATAGCCATATGTTTTCCATGAAAAAAAAATAGAAATAATTTTTAATTTAAATAATAATTATGCGTGTACAATATTATTTGAGTTAAAATTTTATTTAAAAAAAATAAAATAAAATGTAAACATACATATTAATTATAAGGAAATAAAGATCATATTTTTGTTTTAATACATTTTGTTTAGAGAAGAAGTTGAGTGTTTTTAAATTATTTTAAACCTTTAAATGTTTAACTTAATAAAAAAGGAATATTGTAATATCAATAAAATGTAATTCAGTTTACAAATTAGTGTAAAGACGATGTGTATATATGGTTATCTTTATTAAAAAAAAATAATTATCTAATTAGAAAAGCAATGTTGCCTATACTAAAAATAAAAGAAATATATTTGCCATGTAATTTATTAACTATTCATATAACCTAATATAATTTCATTTAAAGTAATTAGAAGTAAAAAAAATATGTGAATAAGACGTTTAAAACATATAACTGTCAAAAATATTTTAACACACTATATCTATACAGAAAAAATGTTAAAAGAAAACATTTTAATGTTATGTAGAATAAAATATCTAATGTGAGTTATGAGTAAAGTATTTTAATATGAATTAATATTGAACATATATTTAAAAATATATTACTAATAAAAAACTAGAATGGCTCAATACACATATTATGTAATCTCTATAACATTCAAAAATAAAATTTAAATAACAAAAAAATACACATTGTTTTTTCACTCTAAAATATGTTTGCACATAAAGAAATTTGATCCCTCTAGGCCCATGTTGGATCCGCGATTGAAATGGATCTATGCTGGTATCAATAATAGTAATAACGACTAAAACTGTAATATCCATTCAATTAAAAAAGAGATTAGAAGTACATTAGGCGCTAAGTGAAAGACAAATTTTATTATATTTTATTAATAAAATTTGAGGAGAAAATCACAATATACATATCACATTAAAGTAAATTTAAATAAGAATGATTCACATTCTATATATCACATTAAAAAATTAAGGAGAAAATCACAATATACATATCACATTAAAGTAACTTTAAATAAGAATGATTCACATTCTTAACTATGATATTTTAAAAAATATATCGATATATCTATTTTGGAATAAAACTTCTACAATTTTAATTCAATTAATAAATAATTGGTAGGGATCATAATATACATGTCACATTAAAATAAATTTAGATAAGATTGATTCACATTCTTAACTATGATTCAAAACATATAAGTAATAGCTTAATTAATAGACATATAATTAAAAATACAAATATGAAATATTTATAATATAAATAATACTTATAGAAGCCTACAAGCATATCTACTTTTATGAAATATTTATAATATAAATAATAATTATAGGGGCTTATAGGTATATCTATTTTGGAATATATTACTGTTTAAATAGTATTCATGAATAAATGTACTCATTCATATTGATGCCAAATTTATTTTGTCAAATTATGATACTCTCAGATTAAATTTAACTTGTCTCGTGGACCCATGTCTCTGTTTTATCCCTTTTCCAGCCTTTATTTCATTCTTCCTTCATATTTCAAAACTCTACCCATTTTCTATTTTCCCATTCTTTTCCATTTAAACTCTAGTCATATCCATTTAAACTCTAGCCTTGGGCTATTGTTGTCACAACATCGATATACATAAAATTTTGATGACACAACACCTCTAGGAATTTAGGAGAGGACCCAACAAATTATGGAAGCGGACGTATAAATTTTGAAGTCCAATATCGGCTTTTCACATATCGGGTGCAATAGAGACTGTATTAATGTGACCCATGGAGGAGACGATACCCCATTTGCGATAAAGGTGAAACCTCGAGAAACGTGCAGAAGCCATATAAAGAAAAAGGTATGGTTTCAACATATTTCCTTTGTAAATGGTTATAAAGGGTTAAACGCACATATCTAAGGTTTTATATATAAATCAACATTATCAAATGATGGAAGGCTTTATGTATTAAAATATATGTAACAAATTTTAAGAGGGGAAAGTTATACATATATATGTGGTTAAAGGGTTTTATAAAGGTTGTGAAGAGGTGCTAAGTCCCAATAGGAAGGACTAATAAAAGGCTTTAATAAATTTTTATATGAAGGCTCGAGGGTTGATTAAAGTCCCAATAAGTATATATGGGCTAGGGGTTAGTCTATGTTGGGTTCTTTATAAATCATTCCACATGGGAATTTGATTAAAAGGGATTTAACCATTAGAGGTTGAAGATTTTGGCTCACTTGTGAGTTAAATTACTAGTACAAATGTAATTATACATTTTTCATGCATACTGTGGGTGTAAGTAGGGGTAACCCTACATCAGTTTACCATATTAGTCCCATGGTTGAATGTCCCATTTTGACAAATATTGTCTCACCATGAAAATAAATCATGTTTATTTTGGTCTTTGTAATATTTACATTTGGGTTTATGATTGTTGGGTCTATAATATTAGTCCCTTAGGTTTAATATTATTCCATTGGGTTCATAATCCCTTGGGGTTTTAGTATTAATCCCTTGGGTTTAGTGTTCATTTGGGATTTAACATCAATCCCTTGGTTTATTATTCCAACAAGGTTTATAATATCAAACATGGTCAACCATGGTTGAATGTCACATTGTGACTAGGATTGTCTCACCATGAAAATAAATTATGTTTATTTTAGACATTGTAATCTTTTTATTTGGTTTTGCGAATGTTGGGTTTATAATATTAGTCATTTGGATTTAATATTATTCTCTTGGGTTCATAATCCCTTGGGTTTATTATTCCCTTTGGTTTATAATATCAATCATTGTAAACCATTGTCAGTCATAGCCAAACATGGTCAACCATGGTTGAATGTCGCATTGTGACAAGAATTGTCTCACTATCAAAGTAAACCATGTTTATTTTAGTGTTTGTAGTATTTATATTTGGGTTTACCAATGTTGGGTTTATAATATTAGTCCCATGCTTGAATGTCACATTTTGACAAAGATTGTCTTACCATGAAAATAAAACATGTTTATTTTAGTGTTTGTAATATTTATATTTTGGTTTATGAATATTGGGTTTATAATATTAGTCCCTTGGGCTTAATATTGTTCCCTTGGGTTCATAATCCCTTGAGGTTTTAGTACTACTCCCTTCGGTTTATTATTCATTTGGGTTTATAATATCGAAATTTGGGTTATTTTATTCCCTTAGGTTTATAATATAAATAGTATCCAAACATGGTGAACCATGTTTGAATGTCGCATTGTGACAAGGATTTTCTCACCATCAAAATAAACTGTCTTTATTTTAGTGTTTGTAGTATTGATATTTGTCTTTACTCCATGTGAAGTTTATAATATTAGTCCCATGGGTTTAATATTATTCCCTTGGGTTCATAATCCCTTAGGTTTTAATATTAATCACTTGGGTTTATTATTCATTTGGGTTTATAATATAAATCCCTTGGGTTTATTAGTCCCTTTGGTTGATAATATAAATCATGGTAAACCATTTTCAATCATAGCCAAACATCAGCAACCATGGTTGAATGTCGCATTGTGACAAGAATTGTCTCACCATCAAAATAAACCATGTTTATTTTAGTATTTGTAGTATTTATATTTGGGTATACCAATGTCGGTTTTATAATATTAGTCTCTTGGTTGAATGTTGCATTTTGACAAAGATTGACTCACCATGAAAATAAACCATGTTTATTTTATTGTCTGTACTATTTATATTTGGGTTTTAAAATGTTGGGTTTATAATATTAGTCCCATGGTTTAATATTATTCCCTTGGATTCATAATACCTTAGGGTTTTCGTATTAATCACTTAGTTTTATTATTCCTTGGGGTTTATAATATCAATGCTTTGGGTTTATCATTCCCTTAGGTTTATAATATCAATCATGGTCAACCATTGTCAATCATACACAACCATGGCCAACCATGGTTGAATGTCACATTGTGACAAGGATTCTCTCACCATGAAAATAAACCATGTTTATTTTAGTATTTCTAATATTTATATTAGGGTTTACCAATGTTGGGTTTATAATATTAGTCCCTTGGGTTTAACATTATTTCCTTCGGTTCATAATCCCTTGGGGTTTTAGTATTAATTCTTTGGGTTTATTATTAACTTGGGTTTGTAATATCAATTATGGTCATTTTTATGTTTCTCTTGTGTTTGTAATATCAATTCCTTATGCTTCTTGATCCCTTAGGTTCTTAATATTTATCCATTGGGTTCACTAATTCTTTAGGTTTATAATATTAAAGAGTTGGGTTTATTAGTTCCTTGGGTTTATAATATTAGTCCCTTTTGTTTAATATTATTCCCGTTGGGTTCACTAATTCTTTAGGTTTATAATATTAAAGAGTTGAGCTTATTAGTTCCTTCGATTTATAATATTAGTCCTTTTTGTTTAATATTATTCACGTTGGTTCATAATCCCTTGGGTTCATATAAGAATGTAGTTGCTATTATTTGTATAGTTATTAATTATCATAAATAATAAATAATTCGTCTTTATTGTTATTATTATAATAAAAAAAAAAATTTCTCAGTAAAGGCTAATTCTATTATAGGAAAATCAAAATAGTATTACAAGTTGTAGCTTCAGGCATAGGCATCTGAGATCAGACACCACAGCAAACCATCCCATGATTGGGAGGACTAGAAACAGATACAAGAAAATGCACAATGCAAATAAAAACCACCAGTGGATTAAAGAAGTCTGAAGCTATTAGGATGAGGAGCATAAAAACAGAGAATTGACTGTATCTGCACATGAGCTACAATCTGCCACTTTTCCAGCAAAGAGAACCACATTCCAGCAAGCCGATAGGGAGTCTGAATCGCCATTCCCAAAAACTCCAGAGTGAGATCAACAAGAACCGAAACGAGAACCAAGGATAAACAAAAAGCCAAGAGGCGTTACCCATCCAAGCCTAGATCCAAAGGTTCCTGAACCAGTGGGCATGCATTGCCAAACCATGGCTCTCCATCTCTAGCCACGTCACTAGCTCCACTGCCGCCTAGAAGAGGCGATGAGGGACAAGTGTCACTGGAACAGCCAGCTATGAACAGTGAGACAAAAGTTCCAAGTGAGTTGCCACCACGTGATTGAAAATCATCAGACCTACACCCCTTGCTATGTTGCTTGCCGCGCTCGTCCTTCTGACCTTCGGAAACCAAATTCCATGCATCATCTTGGCTATCCTCTTTGCCAAGACTAACTTGGGAGAGCGTGGCTGGAGAACTATCTGGACCCAGAGGCAGAGCCTCTTCTTCAACAAAAATTACCATGACATTGGCCGAGATAATGGGCCTGTTAAGGAAGCTTTGAAACCTGAAGCGACTGGATTGAAATGCGTTGTCCGAGAAGGACCTGCATGAAGGGCTATGAGGAGGCGAATTGGACGGAGCAACAAGCAGAGCAGAAGGGGTGGAGTTATGATCGACAGATTGAGCCCTCTGATAGCGCTCCCGCCCTCCTCGGTTGCCACCGTAACAACTACGCATTCTCTGCCTGACCATTTTGAGGTTGCAAAGGGAGGAAGAATGAATACATGAAGCTTTGGAATGGAAGTGAGACAGATCCAGGAGGGTACCAGATAAAAACGATGAAATGGCTTGAGACTGTCGAATTGGGAGCACAGTCACAGCAGCAAGAACTGACGGCACCTCATTGAAAGCATAAACTGATTTACTGCACAGAGGAGCAACAGGGGATAAGCAAAGGCGAGAAGGTGATGAATAGATATAGATAAGGATAACTGAAAATGCTATGATTGAGCTAGCAATTGCCGTGCTGCGAGTATAGTGATTCTTTAAAGCCCAATGCAGGTGGGATCGAGTTCGCCTTAGGTGAGCCAAACCAGGCTAGGTGGTAGCCGACAAAGGCCAAGTGGGAGCTCGAATAATAGAGCCATACGGCATTTGGCCGGACTACCTTCCTGCAAACTTAATTAAACTCATTAATTTTCATTCAATTCACCCACATCCGGGTATTATTATAATAATATTGATTATATTATTATAATAATAATTATACTTGTATATTATTATAATATTATAATGAGACATTATTATTATTTTATAATTTTATTATTATATATTATTTTAATTATATAATGATAATATATTATTATGCGCTATTCTATTATTAATTAATATATGTTAGAGTTCATATTATTATTATAATATTTATATAATAATATATATAAATAATTTGGTTGTTATATTTATGTAGTTATTAATAATCTTAAGTCTGGTTGATAATATTTATATAGTTATTAATAATCTTAAATATTGATAATAATTATTATTGTGATTAATATAAGCTTATGGGCATATATCAACCACACAAGAAAAATGTGGTTGTATATATGTTTCATATATGGCTATGGGCGTTTATCAATCACACATTAGTAAATGTGATTGTGCTAGTTATATTACTTTCAAATTAAATTTAGCTTATCTGGTGGACCCATGTCTCTATTTCTCCCCTTTTCCAGCCTTAATTTCATTCTGCCTTCCTATTTCAAAACTCTAGCCTTTTTTTTTCCCACTCCTTTCCATTTAAACTCTAATCGTATCCATTTTAACTCTAGCCTTGGGCTATTGTTGTCACAACACGGATATACATAAAATTCTAATGACACAACAACTCTAGGAATTTAGTGTGCTGGAATATACAATACAAGATATACAACCTATGTATTTAATGGCATACTGGTTTGAATTTAAATTTTGAGTTTTAATTTGAAAACCCCCTCTCAGAAGTTTAATTTAAAATTTCTATAATCATGACTGCCTGGAGGGTGCAGCGAAAGGTTGTTAGTCCCGGTCTTGCAGCTAAAGGTCATCAGTCTGGTGGTGGTGGCGATCATAGCAGAGGTGATGGCAATGCCAAGATCTCAAATCCTCAGTGCGGTAGCATCACTACTTTTGAGATGCAAAGGACTTCGCACTCACAACTACAGTATGGGATGCTAGCATTGTGTTGTGAAGTGTGGGAGGCTAGAAGTGTGTGTGTTGTGAAGTGCCAGTGTTTACAGGTTAGAGTTACAGACAACTTTTTATTTTGTGTTGCGGGTCTATCATTTATTTATTTACAGATTTTAAAAGAATTTGTTGTAATTCAAAGAACAATATTCATTGATAAATCAATGGCGGAGAAGGCAGCAGTGAGCATGCGGTGATGGAAATTTCTTCGGAGAGGATAATATTATGTTTCTCCAAAGAGAATAATATTATGTTCGCAGACTCCGTAGAACTCTTTGAGCGGAAAGTAGCTGGACACTATTGCGGAGAAATGCACTCTCACCAACGAGGAGCTCCTTGTTGACCTTTAGTCTGGGTTTTTTGGATAATATAAGTAACCTAAAGGTCATGGATAGTAAAAATGGAACGATTACACAAAGAGAGTTTTACATTTTTATTGAATCCTGATATTATCGTTTTAGGTATGTAAATACCTCGAAGCCAAGGTAGATTTGTACAAAATATGTGGCCATTACTAGACAATTTGTGTATATATTCGCAATTGCAATAAAATATATTTATTGTTTCTATGGTTTTAGCTTTGTAAATAACTCGAAGCTAAGGCAGATTTGTACAAAATATGTGGCCACTACTAGACAATTTGTGTATATATTCACAATTGTAGTACAATATATTCATTGTTTATAAAAATCTAGTTTCCAATTGTTTTCCTGTTTTTAATGATGTAAAAGTGGAATAATTATCTTCTACCATAATGAAATATTTAATTGGTAAATCATTATGCAAAAATAATGTTGACTCCAGAGATAATGCAATGCTCTGCCATAAACCAAAATCCAAATCCATAAATCTAAATTCAGTTTAGATGTAAAATAAATCCATTTAGTTTAAATATTAATTTACAGGTGTTGGATATATTCTTATGGTGATAGTAGCTAAATTGGACCATTATCACGGCTCAATTTATTCAAATATATTACGAATTCACTTGAGATTAAAATATCAAGTTCAACTGAGTTTGTCACAATCTCAGTATGAGCGAGTAGAGACACATAAACACAGAACTCACAACTTGCTTCCATTCATCGATTAAAACAGGTATTTATACAGGATGGAGAAACTTTTGGAGATCAATTGGGCCAGTGGCTTCTTTAGGAAGCTTGCCCATTTTCAATAAATTCCAAACCTACATTAAAATTATTTATTGAATATTGAGTGCTGTAATAAAAGTGTAGTTGGAATTAGTTCTAGTTCCTTCCAACACCCCCCCTTAATTCCAACTATTTAACAAACATACTCTTAATTGATATGCTTGCTGGTCTAAGTCTCAGCTAGGCTTACAACATAATTTGGATTTTCTACAATGCACAACTTACTTCTACACATTTCAAATTTAGCTTTTCCAAGAGGCTTGGTGAATATGTCAGCCACATTTTCATCTGTATTACAATATGATAAGTCAATTTCTTTTGATTGCAATTTTTCTCTTACAAAATGATGTTGTGTGTCAATGTGTTTTGTCCTTGCACGATATATAGGATTGTTTGCCAATTTGATAGTGCTTTGATTGTCACTTCTGATTACTGTAGGTGCTTGTTGTGTTTCTCCAACATCTTCAAGTACTCTCCTAAGCCATATTGCTTCACAGGTAGCACTGCATAATGCTTTATACTCAGCTTCAGTGGATGATAAGGAAACAATTGGTTGTTTCTTATTGCTCCATGATATTGGTCCTGAACTAATATTGAACACATATCCAATAGTAGATTTCCTATCATCTAGATTTCCAGCCGAGTCAGAATCAGAATAAATTTCCAATTCAACATCAAATTCATCAGTATACATAATACCAAAATTAAGTGTTCCTTTCAGATATCGAAGGGCTTTCTTTGTTGCTTTCCAATGGCTTTCACAAGGCTTAGCCATGAACTGACTAAGTATGTTGACAGAATATGCTATATCTGGCCTGGTAGTGGTGAGATAGTTCAGAATTCCCACTAGTTGATGGTACATAGTTCCATTCACCTCTTTGGTTCCATCATCACTGCACAATTTGAAATTTTGTTCTAAAGAAGTAGATGTTGCCTTGCATTCAATCATATTGAATCTTTTAAGGATTTATCTTGTATATTTTCTTTGTGTGATTAGTGTCTTACCAGATTCCCTCTAAAATTCAAGACCTAAACAATAATGCAATTCACCAAGATCCTTCAACTCAAATACATGTGACAACTGATTTTTAATTTCTTCAATCAAATTGCATGCATTTCCTGTTATGAGAAGATCATCAACATATACAGATATTAAAGCAACATTCTTGCATTCATATTCCTTGATGTACAAGTTAGGATCATTTTTTCTTCTCATAAAAGAAAGAATCAATTTTCACATACCATGATCTTGGTGCTTGTTTCAAGCCATATAAAGCTTTCTTTAACTTGCAAACCAGATGCTCCTGTCCCTGTTTTACAAACCCTTTTGGCTGAACTAAATAAAATTCTTCTTTTAACTCACCATTCAAAAATGTAGATTTGACATCTAACTGATGCATTTTCCAATTATATTTTGTAGCTAATGCAATCATGATTCTAATTTTGTTCAACTTATCTACATGTGCAAAAGTATCTTCATAATCAATTCCCTCCTTTTGTGAATATCCTTTTGCAACCAATCTAGATTTATGTTTATCAATACTTCCATCATCATTAAATTTAGATTTTTTTAGCCATTTGCATCCTATGGGAACATTGTTTTTAGACAGTTCTGTTAATTCCCATGTGCCATTCTTCATTATAGAGTTATATTCTTCATTCATTGCATCTCTCCATTCTTCATAATCTTTAGCTTCATCATAGCTTGAAGGTTCTACAACATTCATAACAAAAGACATTAATGCATAATCTTTATACCTTACAGGCACTTGACTTTGACGTGATGACCTTCTTGGAGTTTTACTACTTTCATCTTTCTTTTGGCTTTGCAGAGTCTCCTTTCCTCTCTTTGGAGTGTCATGACTGCTTGATGCTACTTGCTCTTGAACTTGTACCTGTTCCTGTGCTTGTTCTTGTTCTTGTTCAACACTTGGATCTAATTTGACATAATCATCAATATCATGCCATACACTAGTATTATTTATTTTATCACCTTCATTTGCATTCTCATGAAAAAAAACATCCCTACTTGCAAGCAGTCTATGAGTACTGGGATCAAACACCTTGTATGCTTTCTGATTATCACAGTAACCAATAAATATGCACTTAATTGACTTTGCATCAAGTTTTCTTCTTTCATCTTTATAAATATGAGCAAATTCCTTGCAACCAAAAACTCTTAAATGACTCACTTTTGGTTTGTACCCATAAAATGCTTCAGAAGGTGTTTTAAGCTCTAAACTTTTGTTTGGATTCCTATTTTTCAAATAAACAGTAGTATTAATGGCTTCAACCCAAAAAACATTAGAGATATTTTTACCTTGAAGCATACTACCTGCACATTCAACTAGTGTTCTATTTTTCCTCTCAGCAACTCCATTTTGCTGAGGTGTATGTGGCACTATAAATTGTTGCAGAATCCCATTGCTTTTACAATATTGATTAAATTGTCTTGATTTGACTTCTCCCCCACGATCAAATCTCAAAATTTTGATGTAATTACCAGTTTGTTTTTCCCCCATACTCTTAAATTCTTTAAAGTACTCAAAAACATCACTCTTCTTTCTTATGAAATAAACCCATGTATACTTAGATCTATCATCCACAAAAATAAGAAAATACCATGCTCCACCAATAGATCTAGTTTTCATAGGTCCACATACATCAATATGAATTAATTCAAGTATTCCCCTTTGTCATTTTTATTTATGTATAGGAAATTCCTCCCTATGTTGCTTGCCAAGTACACATGCTTCACATTCAACATGACATTCTTCAAGACAGGAAGACCTTCAACCATTGTGTTCTTTTGGAGTAGCATTAAATCTTTGTGATTTAGATGTCCATACCTTTGATGGCATAAATCTACTGTTGATATTGTTGTAGATGCCAATGCTTGATGACTTTTCCTAGTCACATCCAACTTACACAAGCCTCCAACTCTGGTTCTTGTGGCAATAACCTTGTACTGATCTTGAATGTCTTTCACTACACACTGTGATTTAACAAATTCCACCTTCAAATCTTGGTCATTAATAGTAGAAACAAAAATTAAATTCTTTTTGATACCAGGAACATACATCACATTATGGATCTATCTCTCTTGTCCATTAGGCAAATTCACACCTATTACTCCATAACATTGAACTTTAAGTGATCTGTTATCTCCTAGACAAACATATGTTCCATCAATTTTTTCATGATATTCATCAAACCACTCCTTATTACAAGACATATGGAGTGATGCACCAGAATCAATGAACCAAGCATTCTTATCATCATTTTCCATAGACAATGCAACATCAGAAACAAACAATTTAAGATTTTTAAATCCATCACTGTTTGAGGTATCTTTGTCCACAAAATTTCCACTATGCCTTTTATTTCTTTGCTTAGACTCATTATATTTCCTTTTATAACAATCTTTAGAATGATGCCCAGGTTTGCCACAATAGTAACACTCATCATTTCTCTTATGGATTGGAAATTTAGACTGTGCCATACCTTTTTGTTTTGCTTGAAACTTGCCTCCTTTTTTCTTGTCCCATGGCTTGCCTCTGTATGGATATTTTCCCTTAGCCACCAATGCCAAATCTGAACTGCTAGAGCCCAAATTAAAGCTCTTCATCCTCTCCTCCTCTTGTAGAAGAATTCCCATCAATTCATCAAATGTATGGGGTTTCTCTCTAGTTGCAAGACTTGAAACAAAAATTTGATAATCTTGCACTAATCCATTTAATGTGATGGTAACTAAATCAGTACTAGACACCTTTTCACTAATATCTCCTAACTTATCACTTAAATCGTTGACGCGAGATATGAAATTGCTTATATTTTCATTTGCTTCAGTTTTTAGAGATAAATGCTTAGTCATCAAAAACAAGACCTCATTTGTATTAGTTGTTTCATACAAAACCTTTAATGTATCCCATGTTTCTTTTGATGTCTTGCAATCTTTGATGTGAGGAATAATGTTGTTCTTTACGGACATACGCATCAACACCTTTTCTTTTGTCTCCCTTCCCTCCCAATCTGAAATAGAACCTACAACAATGGGTTTGGGCTCATCCCCACTCACAATGATCCACAAATTATTACCTTCTAAAATAGTCATTAACTTGAATTTCCAATTCACATAATTTCCGCCATCAAGTTTGGTGGATTCATTCAAATAAGTATCAGGCAACAAGTTTACCATGATGAAAAAAAACTTTCTCCAATCACCAAAACATTTTCACAACTTCAATATTCCCTTACTCAATAATAACAACCCTCTTTCCTTCTTCTTTTTTTTATAATAATTTTATAGAATATATATTTGAATTCATTATTTCTCTGATCTTAACATTATTTGATTATCAACCATAAAAGCTGGAGTCAGCTCCCTTGTCAACACCAATCTAATATTTAGCTCTCCGTAGCAATCTAATCTTTATAAGCTCTGATGAAGGCAAGAATATAGGTCCAGGCGACAGCTAACAAAATCACAGAAAATCTTACAAACATATTGGGAACCACATGGAAGTGGCATTCCTCAATTGGACCATGGTGCAGTTTTCAGTACTATGATACACACAACACAAGATAGGCACACATACATTTAGCTCAAGGGCGAGTCTGGTGAAATTTCCACGACCTGAATACGTGTTGCTTCAAAGTTACAACAACACGTATAAAAACAAAACATAGGTTAGGTGTACAACTACACCCTTCTCCCAAATCGACTTACATCGCCGCTTCAACAAAAAATATTTTCTTCACAACTTAAAAAAACAGAAATTATAAAAAAAAATCGGTAGAGAGACGCTATGACAGAATCTTAATCATGATAAAACACCATAAGCCAAAGAAAATGATGGACTGATATCAAGCAACTGGTGAGAGTTTATTTGTCCCTCACCACACAACTCTTTTAGGATCCCACTCTTCACCACAGCGGCTTCTCTAACCTCCACCATAGCGCACAGTTGAGCCCTCCTTTGCATGGCTCACCAACACCGACCTCACAGCTCTTACTTAGCACCCGGCCTCACACCTTCTCTGATACCATATCAGTGAGCAGAGACACATAAACACAAAACTCACAACTTACTTCCATTCATTGATTAAAATAGGTATTTATACAGGATGGAGAAACTTCTAGTTGGGGTGGTGGCTTCTTTAGGAAGCTTTCCCATTTTCAACGAATTCCAGAACCTACATTAAAATCATTTGTTGAATTTTCAGTGTTGTAATAAAGGTGGTAGTTGGAATTAGTTCTAGTTCATTCCAACACTCAGTCATAACATTTCACTATGAAACCACCAAAATTTTGCGCAATTTGAGTCATAACATCCCACTATTGAGCAAATCCTTCCTCCAAAATCATTAGATTCTATAACTAAATAAAATATTATTTTAACGCATTTGTTTTCCAATTTGCAATTCAGTGCTTCGATTTCAATGTGTTTTTTCATAGGAGATTGTTTTAAAAAAGATTCAATTTGGGAAAAATATTTCATATAACTTTGAACTATAACATGGAAAAAACTTTGTATACAAAACAAATTAGCAGGGTATGGTATGATCTGCATATTCAACCATCGTATCTCTACTTCTTCATTTCTGAATGTTGATTTTGTGTAGTTAAACATTCTGCATGCTGAGGAATTTATGAGCTACAATTCAAATCTATTTAGTCCAAACACTTCCAATATGGGCCAGCAAGTTTATGCTTGAGTTTTTTTTCCCTCCAAAGGATTATTTAAAATTTCCTTATATTTTATTTTTTATATTTTATAACAAAATCAACATAATTTTAATGAGTTAGACGATTAAAGTATTAGAGATTTAAATGAAATTTAAATATAAGCCTAATATGTTTAACTTTAAATATAATATTTTTATCTTCAATTAATCTATCTTCTCAACCCATAAAATTATGATTAATAAATTTATAAAATATTATATTTTCAATAATAAAAAAAACTAAAATTGTAAAAGTATATTTTAAACAAAACTGTATTAAAAACTATTAGTATATTTACGGTTTACTATTAGTAAAGATTTACTTGTAAAAGTATCAGTAAACATTTACGATGATTTAAAAACCTTACACATAAAAAAGACATCATAAAAATATCACAAATAAAAAAAATTGACCTTAATTAAAATAAATTTTATATCAATTAATCTCTCTCTTTGCATATTCCATAGAAGGAATATATGTTTCGAGGGATTTTTGAGACAATTAAGCTTGGGGCCATTACAAGAAATGGCCATTATGAACTCAACATGTCACATTTGAGAATATAATTATCCTCGGTCATAAAACTATTGTTATCCTTGGTCATGGATTCAATTGGTATGGTCATCACCCTTGATGGTTTAGAGGCTTTAGGTTTCCATGACCCGTATATTTTTCCATGATATTTTTATGTAATCAAGTCCATTTGAACACATGATAACTCCATTGTAATTTTCCTTACTTTTCTTATCCCACTACCAATAATGATAACAACTCTCATTACACTTATTGGTGATCTAAATATTTTTTTACTACCCCTTTCATTAGGTCCATTGAACATTCTAATCCCACCATTTGCATTGCAACCCTTTATACCATTATTGCTAGTAAATAGGGAGCTGAAATAGAGAAATAATAATTTCTATCCTAACATCCACACTCATACTTTTATATTTGCACTACTTATTCCTCAATAATGATGGTAGCAAGAATAGCAATAGTAGTAGAGATGGTAGGATCAAAAGGTTCAACACCCCAAAGATGGGAGCACCAACAAAAAATTTAGATCAATAATGATTATAATCAGTGTTGTTGTCATTATTGACAATGAAAAGTGGAGTTAGGCAAACTTGTGAGATTGTAGAAGAGCGAAGAAAAACATAAATTCTTCATGCTTTTTGGGATGAAGCTAATGTTATATGAAAAGAGGTTGATCAAAACATTTGCTGAATAGGTGGAAATATCATGTAATACATTCCTCAAGTTATCATATTATAAGAACATATCAATAATGATAATAATTCAATGTGACCAACTCACAAGGCTTTCATATTTACATGGAAAAAAATATTTCCAATGCTATATGATATTAATGCACTCTAAAAGCTTGAGGGGATAACCCTCATTGTTCTATTAGATGTTAGATGCCCTCTCGCCAATGCAGAATTTCATACATACATGGACATACGTAAGATTCCTACGACACAACAACCCTAGGAATTCTGTGCAGCTTCCACCTTGATCACCACTTCCACCTCTATACTGTAGAAATGATGGAATATATGATACAAGATATGCAATGTAATCATTTAATTGGCATACCTATTTGAATTTCAATTCTGAGTTTGAATTTAAAAACCCGCCCTTAAAATTTTAATTTCTATAACTGTGACCACCTCAAGGGTGCAACGAATGGTTGCCAGTCCTACTATCTCGACAGTGCAATGAAAGGCAGTCTAGTGGTGGTGATGGAAATCATGGTGGACATGCACCTCCAAAATACATGCTCAACTTTTTCATTCGTACTAGAAAGCATGCATGCATCATTTGTAACACCAACTCTGTGAAGTCTAGTCTTGACAACCAAGCCTTGTTGGAGTCACCCCCATCTTGTTCTTGGAAAAAAATAAGATTCCAAATAGATTGGCACCTCAAAAGGACATTCTCAACCATTTAATTCCTACCAGAAAGTGTGTGCACATTATTTGTTCATCAACTATGTGAGCCTGGTCTCAAAAACCAAGCCTTGTTAGACCCACACCAACACATTTTTCTTCAGAAAATATTGAGATTTCCAAATAGATTGGTACCTCCTCGGCCTTCGTTCTTCAATATCCTTCGTCCCCCTCTTTTGTTCGAGCATAGAGAAACTTTGAAGGTCATAAATATCCTTCCAACTACTCCACATACAATTCCTCTCAATAGGACATAACCCATGGAGCTCCATGATCCATCATAAAAAAGACAACTTAGGAAGGACTTTTGACTCTTGGGCTTGGTTAAGATCATGACAAGTATGCCATTTTTTGTGTTCATGGATCTACAAAGAACTATAATATAAAATTTCTTCTCTTGCCAATATTTTACCAACAACCATAGTTGAGAGGAGAAGCGACAAGAGTAATAAATGTGCATTTCTATGAGAATTCGATCAACAATTGTAACCTTCCTAGTAACTGAAAGATCAAGATTACTCCATGCTTGAGATTTTCTTTTGAACTTGACCACTATCCTCTTGGATTGACTAGTAATAGAGAGCTTCATATCAAAGGGGATGCCCAAATATTATATGATATCCCTAAGTTTTATAAATGTTGTTTTAGAAAAATAGGGTTTGAGAGTATGATTTCGAGGCTTATACTTCTTGAGGCTCAAAAAAAAAAAAAAAAAAATCCACTAATCTTCGATAGAACAAGCCATAGCACATGTTAAGTATGAAGTTCCATTCAATCCTATCAAAAGCCTTTCCAAAATCAATTTTCAATAAGGGAGAAATTTGGCTAGTCACCTAAGCTAATTCAATTATAAGATCACATGGAATTAATCTTCCTTTAAACATTGCAATTTACTCCTTTCTAATTATCATGGAAACTAACAACCTAGGATCTTGACAGATGATTTGGCTACGATTTTGTAGGATACATCAAGGAGAGCAACAAAATGCTTCTTTGTTATTTCCAAAGGAAAGTTTACATGAAGAAGGATATGAAGATGAAGGAACTAGAAGTGATTTTGAAATCATTGAAGATAAAAAGGATGATTTAACACATGGTTTTGTATCTTCATAGGATATATATGAACCATCATATGAATCAACACTGGACTCAGTTAAATCTAGCAATATCAAAGAGATTTCCAACAATGTCATAGTATTGTTTGGGTCTACAGTGATTGGGGCAGATGAGAGGATGATTTCGGAAATTCCAGCAATGATGTTCCATCCATTGAGATTAGTGAAGGGGAGATTTTAGGTGAGTTTCTTTCCACTGAAGTTCTCTGTAAGGAACCTCTTCTGTCACCGAAAGGACAACTTCTCTAGATGAAAGGAAGACCTATGTCGAGTTGAGCCCTGAAGACTCATTTTCTTCCAAAATCATATGATCCTGAAGAGTCCAAACAAGCAACTAGGTATTGGTTCACAATGAGGCTAGAAGAGCTAATATTTTCATTGATATGGATGAAGAACAACTCTATAGAGATATGCTTGTTATTCTTGATTAGTTCGAGAAGGTGGTGACCCCGAAGAAATCTAAACTCAGAAAAATTCTTAACTACCTCGATTTGAAGAATGCAAAGGATTATTTAAGAGAGACATAATTGTTGAAAGAAGAGATGAGAAATCAAAATAAGGTAGGTGTAGATCAAAATTTTTCAATGATTCAAAGCTTGATTGGTTTCATGCACTATTGCAAGTGTGTCCTATTTTGGGTTACATAGATGGAATTTGATGCAAAATGACAACCATTAAGTGAACATAGAGTTTCTAGAGGAGAGTCCAAGGTTGTCCCTGTTATTCCAAATGATTTCAAATGTCCCATCTCACATGATTTGATGAGAGAACCAGTGGTTGTTTCTACTGGGAAAATGTATGAACTAGCTTCCATTACTAAATGGATAGAAGAAGGACACTTTACTTATCCGAATAATGGACAAAAACTTTTTCACACAAATCTTATTCCAAATCATGCTCTCTGTAGCCTTATTATTCAGTAGTATTGTGATGCACATAGCATCCCTTTTTAAAAACAAGGAAACAACAAGAAAATTTCGTTAATGGAAAGCACTATGACTGCCAAGCCATCTATAGAAGCTGCAAAGATGACTGCAACTTTCCTTGTATAAAGTCTTAAGAGCGTTGCAACATAATTCTCCCTCTCTTCGATACTGCATCTGTAGAAGTTGCAAAGATGATTGCAGTGTTCCTTGTATAAACTATTTATATAGGTTCTTTTGAATCGAAGAGGCAGGTTGCTTATGAAATAAGACTTCTTGCTAAATGCAACATGGGTTATAAAAATTTCAATGCAAGAGGAAAGAGCCATATCTTTGCTTGTATCGTTGCTATCTTCCCAAGATCCCAAAGCTCAAGAAAATGCGGTAATTTCACACCTAAATTTATCTATTTATGAGAGGAACATAGCTAAAATAATGCATTTTGGTGCTTTACTATCGATCATCAACATTCTCGGTAATGGATCAAGTACGGAAGTGAGGGAGAATTATGCTGGAATGCTCTTCAGCCTTTCCTCTGTTGATAAATATAATAAATTAATTGGGGAGAGGCCAAAAGCCATTCCAACCTTGATAAATCTTCTCCAGGATGGAACTGTCAGAGGGAAGAGGGATGCAACTACTACCTTGTTTAATCTTTCAGTTTTTCATGGAAATGTTTCATAGGTAATATAATTTGGGGCAGTTCCTCTATTAATTAATGCATTGGAAGATGACATATCGGGTTTTACAGACAATGCAATTTATGTTCTTATTATGATTGCGAATCAACTAGAAGGATTTCTTGCAATTTTTGAAACCTCTTCGATCCCTTTAATTCCTAGCCTTCTAAGATTGATTTCTACTTCACCGAAATGCAAGGAGAATTGTGTTACTATTTTTCTATCCTTGCGTTGCAATGGAAGAGACAAAATTGTAATAAACTTGTCGAGATTGCCGTCATTGATGCATTCTCTGTATAATCTTCTTACATTTGGTACTCCTAGAGAAAAAACGAAATCTAGATCTCTTCTCAGACTTCTTCAGGGCTGGGAGCCTTCGGGATCTCCCAAACAATTCTCTCATATGAGACTGAAAATTCATTCAATACAGTGCACCTGCATCGTAGTATTTGGTTCAATTTCGATTCTTTCCTCAATTTTTATGGAGATTCTTACATTTTCTTTGTGAAGCATCTGCCACTAATTCGTTCTGCTGCTCATCTTTTACTGGTATAGTACATTCTTTTAGTTTGGCCAACAAGGATCAAAATAAATGTAAACACGTTTGTTATTCAATAGCGTCATGTATTCTATAATCTAGAAAAATGTAAATAAATGTAATTTTAGCATGTCTTGGAATTGAATTGAGAAGAAAATGACGTTATTTCTTTTGTTATTGTTTGTTTCTGGACCATGGCTTAAGAAATAGTGAATCATTTAGCCCTACATAATGGATTCCTTTCTAATGCATATTTTGTGGAAAATAGAGTCCCGAGGAAAAGTAGTAGTAGAAATATAGTGTAGAGGGAACCTTATAAGGAATTCCATTGTTGATCCATGGAACCATATTTTAGCTCTCCCTAGAGATTCAAATGGCTATATTGCAACTCTAAATAGACCCACAATTTTTCAAAGTTAATATATTTGGCTTGTCTTTCCCCATTGTCTTTCTTTTCTGCTTCGTGTATATCGCCATCAGGGAAATACCTGCAGGCTTTATGTTTCACAAAGAGGAAGGGAAACACAATCTTTTTTAGAAAATTCTCCTGCTATGGAAGAGGCCTCTGGGATTACGAACATATTGGATGTTCCCAAGCTTGAGTATTCACAGATTTTTAATCAATGTTACTTACATGTTTCCTCTAAGTTTGGGATGAATCATATCCCCTTTAGCAGGCACCCTATTTCCCTTTTATTGATCCTTGGTTTCGATGCTAAGAGATCACGAGGCTAGATACATTTTACATGAAATGGCAGTGGCAACCTTTGGGCTATAATATTCCCTCGTCAATAGATCTCTTCCCTAATGTTAATATTAGTTTGGAGAAATAGATGAGTTGAGATAGATCTAGAATTTCAATTAGTTTGGAGCTGCATTTCAAGCTATAGTAGGAACATGGTTGCCTAATAATAATGTAGTTCCCTCAGTTTTTCCAATTAAAATAAAAATTAATATTTATACCACGAATAATATGAAAGGTTTGCACGACAATACTATATTCCCTTTGTTGTTCTATTCAAGAAGGATAAAAATGAGACCAATAGTAGTATTATTTTATGTTGATGTTATGTGATTCAAGAAAGTTCACACCGAGACCAATGGCATTCTTATACTCACATTGTTTGCTTAATTTGATTGTTAGTCTTTTACTAATGTTTTTCCCTTTAATGTCAGAATTTTAACAAAGTTTCAGATTGAACACCATTAGAATTTTAAAGAGAATCGAGCATAGTTTGGTAACCTTTGTGAGCAAATTTATATTTTTTGTTTGGGCTAATTTCCTTTTATGTGATATCAGATTCAATGGAAACAACATGCTAAATAGGATATGAAACTATCAAGAAATCTTTGTTGGTGATTTGATCAAAAAGAAACAATGGGAATCACTCGTTTGCATTGTAGTAGAGGCAGCTCCAGACGAACTCTAAATATATGCAGTCAATGGAAGCCCCATTTCAAAGCACAAGGGAATTTTGTCCTTCAAATTCGAGGAGTTCAATTGCACTGTGGAATATTATAGGGCACCATTTTTGGTTCTGGAAGGTTGTCCTCCTAAATCTTCCCCCTGAAGTTAGAATTACACTAAAAATGGATTTGGTTGACTCGACATCTCAGTATTCAAAGGATGCAGATATTCTAGTCTTCAACACATGACATTGGTGGATCTTTGAGAAAGACCTTCAAAGGGTAAGATTTTATTTTATAGTTTGACAATAATACAATTGCTCCATTTGTATTCTTTGTTATTCAGATGAAGGCCTTAATCATGGAAGACTACATAGTTTATGTTGGTTGTATGTCTAGGCCCACAAATGAGAATCCCTTAATGGTGATCCTTTATCTAAAATAAAGCACCATCAAATGATTTTGGAGCTACTTCTTGGAATTTTTTCCAAAAAAATAGATCGAGAAATAAAAAATCCTAATTTAAAACATCACAATTCTTTCCATGCATTCCATATTTTATTAAACTTGAAAAGCTTATTCCTGGTTAGAATATTCACGTTATCTTTTCCACATGGATTGATAAAGAGAGTTTTACAGGGGCTGCTATTTTCAAGAAAGAGAAACAAAAAACATGACACTAGATTTGTTGACTGCATTTGAGAGATCTATGAAGACTGTGATGGAATGGATCTGTCAAGAAGTAAATACGGAAAAAAACACATACATTCTTTCATACCTAGGCTCTTCTACATTTCAAGCTTGTGTCATATCTACTACTTTGATAATCTCTACACACTTAAATATTTAGTGCTGATGGTATACTATCCAAAAAAAGAGGATGTTAAATTTCGCTATACCTCATGTTGTGTTCTTCGCATGCAGGGGATGTACATGGAAAACTAGTGGAAATTGCAATTTAGAGACCCAACCAACACTAAGTCTAGTTGATTTCCTTGATCCACATCTATGGACCAACAATTTCATCATCTCCAAAGCACTGCAGCAGCTTAATCACAAAAAAATGTGTAGTTTCTAAACATAAGACATGATTCAACTAAGGAAAGTTGGTCATTCATCACTATATTATTTAGGAAATGGATCTGTACCTCCTTCCCTTAGTAGGTAGGATTGCAGCAATGGTGTCTTCCTGGAGTGCCAAACACATGGACTGAACTGCTCTATGCCTTTTTGATTGCAAGAGGCTTTGGGGATCAATCAAATGGAATTTACGACATGTTCATAGAATCAATCTACATTGTTTTTACATAGAGTACAAGCATGTAGAGAGTTGGACCTACTGCCTCTGGATTGAGCATATTAAAAAAAACAGGGATGTCTAAAGTGGACTAGCCCTGTGCACAACCTCTTTACCTTATGCTTGCAAGGATTGCCATTGTTATGAGATATTTATGTTATTTCAAGATACTTCTTCTAAAATTTAACCTCCTCTACATTCTTTAGAGGATGTATAAAAACTCAAATTCGGATTGTATTTTATTGTCTATATATTTCACTTGCCTTCCACACATCCCACTCCTGCTATCTATGAGCATTCCTTTACAATCTGGGCGCAATTGCTAATAATATAACAATAATAAGATAATTTTCTTTATTTTTTCTCGCTATCCATCTATGTGCAGCACGTCACAGTAGCCATCCAGTAAATGGAAATAAATCTCTAAATTATGAAAGTCAGAGAGATTATGGGTGGGTTTCAAGAAGGGAGAGTTATCGTTGTGCAGGTAAACCTGGATACCCACATGAAAATATGTCCAGGGAAACCAATTGAGCACTTTTCTCACCCATCCCATGTTCTCGTCCATAAAAGGACCAGGGAAATTCAAAACACCATCGTGCTAGTTAAACAACCTCAGAACATTCACGTCAATCTCCTCCATATGTTGGACAAACGTTGTGCTTCCTACGTAGGGAGAGGCAAAGGCAAATAGGGCGACAGGAGCACGTATACCCTGCATCATGTTAACCATTTCTTTGATGTCATATGCATTTAACATTGCAAGTGCAACTCCTAAGCTGTGTCCTATCAATGTTATGCTCAGCCTCTCCTCCTTGTATTGTTGCAGTAGCCATGTGATCTTGCCCACCACAATATCTCTGGGGCTTCTACTGCATTTTTTAGAACCTTCATCCACACAAGTATAGCAAGACATAAATCCATTTTCTATTCTGACAGTTGGATCTGCAATTTTTTGTACATTCACATGAGCTACTATAGGAGGCAGTGGAACTAATATGTCTTTGAAATTTTGCATCCATTCTTGCGTTGTTCGCGTTCCTCCCCACGCAATCACTATGTATCGTCTTCCCAACCTCTCTATATCATTTGGATCCGTGAAAACCACATTAAAGCCAATCCAAACACCTTCGCCAATGGACTTTTCGCCAAAAGAGGATCGTAAAGCACCAACATTTTCAGTTGGTTTCGCTGGACATATTTTCATGTGGGTATCTAGTTTTACCCGCACAAGGATAACTCTCCCTTCTTGAAGCCCACTCATAATCTCTCTGACTTTCATAATTTAGAGGCTTATCTCCATTTACTGGATGGCTACATTGGGGAAAGCAAATCCTTCAAATCTTCAAGTAGGGATCTAGCTCTTGTCAATAAGAGTTGTAACTTATTGATCAATAGCCTTCATATCCTATCCCACTGGTGGCATGAAGAAAACAAAGGTCTAGTAAAAAGTGCAAATGTTAAATGGACATGGCCTGCTAGATCTCCTCGATCTCTTGATGCGGACTATCAACTGCACCAGATCTGACCAATTCGTATTTTGTAATTTAGCTGTGTGATGTCTATTCTAAAGTGTTTAATTGAATATTAGAGTGCCATGCGAGTCATATAGACTGCAGAAACATGTAAACTTTAATCAAGCAAGGATGGTAGGAAATGGTAGTCCCTGTCGGATTTAAACCACCTTTTACATTTGTGATAATGCAGATTTATGGTAATTAAGGAATTTGTAAACTGTATATAATAGATAACACAAAGTCGAACATCCTTGTCAAAGTCATACATGTCTAGCATAAGGCCTCTTTCAACATTCTACACAAACATCATTGTCAAAGCCATTCATGTCTAGCATAAGTGCTCTTTCAACATTCTGCACAAAAGCCAAGCAAAATGAGGGCTTGTGACCAAATTAAACTACCAAAAATAGAATAGATAAAAGAGTGCATTGGACTACAATTTCATGCATTCTTTGATTGTATCTTTCTACCACTATAGATTTAAATGCTGAAGGTAGCTAAAGATTGGTAAACAAAGACCATACATTGAGCTAACTTGTAATATTGTCTTGCTGATTTGATTTGAGGGTTGTTGAGTCCTTGTGTAAGATCATTTTCTCACAATAGCAAATGAATTGTGAGTAGTTTGATTTGAGGGTTGTTGAGTCCTTGTGTAGGATCATTTTGTCAGAATAGCAAATGAATTGTGAGTAGTTAGCCACAAGTAGTTGTTGAAACATAGACAAACAACCTGAAACAATAGAAAAACCAGTCAAAAAAACTCTAAATTCACATTTCCCTAATTTCTTATCATCCCATAAATATCTTAGTAGACTATAACACATAGTTTAATTATAGTTCATGTTACTTGAAGGCTTCAAGTTATTTTTAGAAAAAAATATCAAGATTCTTCACGATTTCAAAAAAAGATAATGACAGTTTTGTAAATTTTTAAAATGTTTGTAGGGTAAAAGTTCCTCTTACTCAAATAAAGGATCAATAAAGCTGCATATTCATGGCCCCAAGTCCAGACACGATTGATTGAAAATGCACTTAGACATAAACATATCCGAGGCGAACAGCTAAAAACTACAAGCGTGAGACTAATTATTGATTCCAAGTTGGTGGGAACTTTCGTAGCATGGGCATGCATTAATGGAAAGCACTATGACTGCTAAGCCATCTATAGAAGCTGCAAAGATGACTGCAACTTTCCTTGTATAAAGTCTTAAGAGCGTTGCAACATAATTCTCCCTCACTTCGATACTGCATCTATAGAAGTTGCAAAGACGATTGCAGTGTTCCTTGTATAAACTATTTCAATAGGTTCTTTTGAATCAAAGAGGCAGGTTGCTTATGAAATAAGACTTCTTGCTAAATGCAACATGGGTTATAAAAATTTCATTGCAAGAGGCAAGAGCCATATATTTGCTTGTATCGTTGCTATCTTCCCAAGATCCCAAAGCTCAAGAAAATGTGGTAATTTCTCACCTAAATTTATCTATTTATGAGAGGAACATAGCTAAAATAATGCAGTCTGGTGCTTTACTATCGATCATCAACATTCTCGGTAATGGATCAAGTACGGAAGTGACGGAGAATTATGCTGCAACGCTCTTCAGCCTTTCCTCTGTTGATAAATATAATAAATTAATTAGAGAGAGGCCAAAAGCCATTCCAACCTTGATATGTCTTCTCCAGGATGGAACTGTCAGAGGGAAGAGGGATGCAACTAATACCTTGTTTAATCTTTCAGTTTTTCATGGAAATGTTTCATAGGTAATATAATTTGGGGCAGTTCCTCTATTAATTAATGCATTGGAAGATGATATATCGGGTTTTACAGACAATGCAATATATGTTCTTATTATGATTGCGAATCAACTAGAGGGATTTCTTGCAATTTTTGAAACCTCTTCAATCCCTCTAATTCCCAGCCTTCTAAGATTGATTTCTACTTCACCGAAATGCAAGGAGAATTGTGTTACTATTTTTCTATCCTTGGGTTGCAATGGAAGAGACAAAATTGTAATAAACTCGTAGAGATTGCCATCATTGATGCATTCTCTGTATAATCTTCTTACATTTGGTACTCCTAGAGAAAAAACGAAATCTAGATCTCTTCTCAGACTTCTTCAGGGCTGGGAGCCTTCGGGATCTCCCAAACAATTCTCTCATATGAGACTGAAAATTCAGTCAATACAGTGCACCTGCATCGTAGTATTTGGCTCAATTTCGATTCTTTCCTCAATTTTTATGGAGATTCTTATATTTTCTATGTGAAGCACCTGCCACTAATTCGTTCCGCTGCTCATCTTTTATTGGTATAGTACATTCTTTTAGTTTGGCCAACAAGGATCAAAATAAATGTAAACACGTTTGTTATTCAATAGCGTCATGTATTCTATAATGTAGAAAAATGTAAATAAATGTAATTTTATCATGTCTTGGAATTGAATTGTGAAGAAAATGACGTTATTTCTTTTGTTATTCTTTGTTTCTGGACCAGGGCTTAAGAAATGGTCAATCATTTAGCCCTCCATAATGGATTCCTTTCTAATGCATATTTTGTGGAAAATAGAGTCCTGAGGAAAAGTAGTAGTAGAAATATAGTGTAGAGGGAACCCTATAAGGGATTCCATTGTTGATCCATGGAACCATATTTTAGCTCTCCCTAGAGATTCAAATGGCTATATTGCAACTCTAAATAGACCCACAATTTTTCAATGTGAATATATTTGGCTTGTCTTTCCCCGTTGTCTTTCTCTTCTGATTCGTGTATATCGACATCAGGGAAATACCTGCAGGCTTTAGGTTTCAAAAAGAGGAAGGGAAACAAAATCTTTTTGTAGAAAATTTTCCTGTTGTGGAAGGGGCCTCTGGGATTACGAACATCTTGGATGTTCCCAAGCTTGAGTATTCACAGATTTTTAATCAATGTTACTTGCATGTTGCTTCTAAGTTTGGGATGAATCATATCCCCTTTACCAGACCCCTATTTCCCTTTTATTGATCCTTGGTTTCAATGCTAAGAGAACATGAGGCTAGATACATTTTACATGAAATGGCAGTGGGAACCTTTGGGCTATAATATTCCCTCGTCAATAGAACTCTTCCCTAATGTTAATATTAGTTTGGAGAAATAGATGAGTTGAGCTTGATCTAGAATTTCAATCAGTTTGGAGCTGCATTTCAAGCTATAGTAGGAACATGGCTTCCTAATAATAATGTAGTTCCCTCAGTTTTTCCAATTAAAATCAAAATTAATATTCATACCACTAATAATATGAAAGGTTTGCATGACAATATTATTTTCCATTTTTTGTTATATTCAAGAAGGATAAAAATGAGACCAATGGTAGTCTTATTTTATGTTGATGTTATGTGATTCAAGAAAGTTCACACCGAGACCAATGGCATTCTTATACTCACATTGTTTTCTTAATTTGATTTTTAGTCTTTCACTAATGTTTTTCCCTTTGATGTCATAATTTTAACAAAGTTTCAGATTGAACACCATTAGAATTTTAAAGAGAATCCAACATAGTTTGGTAACTTTTGTGAGCAAATTTATATTTTGTGTTTGCGCTAATTTCCTTTTATGTGATATCAGATTCAATGGAAACAACATGCTAAATAGGATATGAAACTATCAAGCAATCTTTGTTGGTGATTTGATCAAAAAGAATCAATGGGAATCACTCATTTGCATTCTAGTAGAGGCAGCTCCAAATGAACTCCAAATATATGCGGTCAATGGAAGCCCCATTTCAAAGCACAAGGGAATTTTGTCCTTCAAATTCGAGGAGTTCAATTGCACTGTGGAATATTATAGGGCACCATTTTTGGTTCTGTAAGGTTGTCCTCCTAAATCTTCCCCCCGAAGTTATAATTACACTAAAAATGGATTTGGTTGACTAGACATCTCAGTATTCAAAGGATGTAGATATTCTAGTCTTCAACACATGACATTGGTGGATCTTTGAGAAAGACCTTCAAAGGGTAAGATTTTATTTTATAGTTTGACAATAATGCAATTGCTTCATTTGTATTCTTTGTTATTCAGATGAACGCCTTAATCATGGAAGACTACATAGTTTATGTTGGTTGTATGTTTAGGTCCACAAATAAGAATCCTTGAAAGGTGATCCTTTATCTAAAATAAAGCACCATAAAATGTTTTTGGAGCTACTTCTTGGTATTTTTTCCAAAAAAATAGATCGAGAAATAAAAAATCCTAATTTAAAACATCACAATTCTTTCCATGCATTCCATATTTTATTAAACTTGAAAAGCTTATTCCTTGTTAGAATATTCACGTTATCTTTTCCACATGGATTGATAAAGAGAGTTTTACAGGGGCTGCTATTTTCAAGAAAGAGAAACAAAAAACATGACACTAGATTTGTTGACTGCATTTGAGAGATCTATGAAGACTGTGATGGAATGGATCTGTCAAGAAGTAAATACAGAAAAAAACACATGCATTCTTTCATACCTAGGCTCTTCTATATTTCAAGTTTGTGTCATATTTACTACTTTGATAATCTCTACACACTTAAATATTTAGCTCTGATGGTATACTATCCAAGAAAAGAGGGTGTTAAATTCCGCTATACCTCATGTTGTGTTCTTCACATGTAGGGGAGGTACATAGAAAACTAGTGGAAATTGCAATTTAGAGACCCAACTAGCACTAAGTCTAGTTGATTTCCTTGATCCACATCTATGGAGCAACAATTTCATCATCTCCAAAGCACTGTAGCAGCTTAATCACAAAAAAAATGTGTAGTTTCTAAACATAGGACATGATTCAACTAAGGAAAGTTGGTCATTCATCACTATATTATTTAGGAAATGGATCTGTACCTCTTTCTCTTAGTAGGTAGGATTGCAGCCATGGTGTCTTCCTGGAGTGCCAAACACATGGACTGAACTGCTCTATGCCTTTTTTATTGCAAGAGGCTTTGGGGATCAAACAAATGGAATTTACGACATGTTCATAGAATCAATCTACATTGTTTTTATATAGAGTACAAGCATGTAGAGAGTTCTATCTACTGTCTCTGGATTGAGCATATTAAAAAAAACGGGGATGTCTAAAGTGGACTAGCCCTGTGCACAACCTCTTTACCTTATGTTTGCAAGGATTGCCATTGTTATGAGACATTTATGTTATTTCAAGATACTTCTTCTAAAATTTAACCTCCTCTACATTCTTTAGAGGATGGATAAAAACTCAAATTCGGATTGTATTTTATTGTCTATATATTTCACTTGATTATTGCCTTCCACACATCCCACTCCTCCTATCTATGAGAATTCCTTTACACTCTGGGTGCAATTGCTAATAATATAACAATAATAAGATAATTTTCTTTATTTTCTCTCGCTATCCATCTATATGCAGCACATTACAATAGCCATCCAGTAAATGGAAATAAATCTCTAAATTATGAAAGTCAGAGAGATTATGAGTGGGTTTCAAGAAGGGAGAGTTATCGTTGTGCAGGTAAACCTGGATACCCACATGAAAATATGTCCAGGGAAACCAATTAAGTACTTTTCTCACCCATCCCATGTTCTCGTCCATAAAAGGACCAGTAAATTCCGAACACCATCGTGCTAGTTAACCAACCTTAGAACATTCACGTCAATCTCCTCCATATGTTGGACAAACGTTGAGTTTCCTACTTAGGGAGAGGCAAAGGCAAATAGGGCGACAAGAGCATGTATACCCTGCATCATGTTAACCATTTCTTTGACGTCATATGCACTTAAAATTGCAAGTGCAACTCCTAAGCTGTGTCCTGTCAATGTTATGCTCAGCCTCTCCTCCTTGTATTGTTGCAGTAGCCATGTGATCTTGCCCACCACAATATCTCTGGGGCTTCTACTGCATTTTTTAGAACCTTCATCGACGCAAGTATAGCAAGACATAAATCCATTTGCTATTCTGACAGTTGGATCTACAACTTTTTGTACATTCACATGAGCTACTATAGGAGGCAGTGGAACTAATATCTCTTTGAAATTTTGCATCCATTCTTGTGTTGTTCGTGTTCCTCCCCACGCAATCACTATGTATCGTCTTCCCAACCTCTCTATATCATTTGGATCCGTGAAAACCGCATTAATTCCAATCCAAACACCTTCGTCCATGGACTTTTCGCCAAAAGAGGATCGTAAAGCACCAACATTTTCAGTTGGTTTCGCTGGACATATTTTCATGTGGGTATCCAGGTTTACCTGCACAACCATAACTCTCCCTTCTTGAAGCCCACTCATAATCTCTCTGACTTTCATAATTTAGAGGCTTATCTCCATTTACTGGATGGCTACATTGGGGAAAGCAAATCCTTCAAGTCTTCAGGTAGGGATCTAGCTCTTGTCAATAAGAGTTGTAACTTATTGATCAATAGCCTTCATATCCTATCCTACTGGTGGCATGAAGAAATCAAAGGTCTAGTAAAAAGTGCAAATGTTAAATGGACATGGCCTGCTAGATCTCCTCGATCTCTTGATGTGGACTATCAACCGCATGAGATCTGACCAATTCGTATTTTGTAATTTAGCTGTGTGATGTCTATACTGAAGTGTTTATTTGAATACTAGAGTGCCATGCGAGTCATATAGATTGCAGAAACATGTCAACTTTAATCAAGCAAGGATGGCAGGAAATGGTAGTCCCTGTCGGTTTTAAACCACCTTTTACATTTGCGATAATGCAGATTTATGGTAATTAAGGAATTTGTAAAATGTATATAATAGATAACACAGAGTCGAACATCCTTGTCAAAGTCATACATGTCTAGCGTAAGGGCTCTTTCAACATTCTACACAAACATCATTGTCAAAGCCATTCATGTCTAGCATAAGGGCTCTTTCAACATTCTGCACAAAAGCCAAGCAAAATGAGGGCTTGTGACCAAATTAACCTACCAAAAATAGAATAGATGAAAGAGTGCATTGGACTACAATTTCATGCATTCTTTGATTGTATCTATCTACCACTATAGATTTAAATGCTTAAGGGAGCTAAAGATTGGCAAACAAAGACCATACATTGAGCTAACTTGTAATATTGTCTTGCTGATTTGATTTGAGGGTTGTTGAGACCTTGTGTAAGATCATTTTCTCACAATAGCAAATGAATTGTGAGTAGTTTGATTTGAGGGTTGTTGAGTCCTTGTGTAGGATCATTTTCTCAGAATAGCAAATGAATTTGAGTAGTTAGCCACAAGTAGTTGTTGAAAGATAGACAAACAACCTGAAACAATAGAAAAACCAGTCAAAAAAACTCTAAATTCACATTTCCTTAATTTCTTATCATCCCATAAATATCTTAGTAGACTATAGCACATAGTTTAATTATAGTTCATGTTACTTGAAGGCTTCAAGTTTTTTTTAGAAACAAATATCAAGATTCTTCACGATTTCAAAAAATGATAATGACAGTTTTGTAAATTTTTAAAATGTTTGTAGGGTAAAAGTTCCTCTTACTCAAATAAAGGATCAATAAAGCTGCATATTCATGGCCCTAAGTCCAGACACGATTGATTGAAAATGCACTTAGACATAAACATATCTGAGGTGAACAGCTAAAAACTACAAGTGTGAGACTAATTATTGATTCCAAGTTAGTGGGAACTTTCGTAGCATGGACATGCATTAATGGAAAGCACTATGACTGCTAAGCCATCTATAGAAGCTGCAAAAATGACTGCAACTTTCCTTGTATAAAGTCTTAAGAGCGTTGCAACATAATTCTCCCTCAATTCGATACTGCATCTATAGAAGTTGCAAAGATGATTGCAGTGTTCCTTGTATAAACTATTTCTATAGGTTCTTTTGAATCAAAGAGGTAGGTTGCTTATGAAATAAGACTTCTAGGTAAATGCAACATGGGTTATAAAAATTTCATTGCAAGGGGCAAGAGCCATATCTTTTCTTGTATCATTGCTATTTTCCCAAGATCCTAAATCTCAAGAAAATGCGGTAATTTCACACCTAAATTTATCTATTTATGAGAGGAACATAGCTAAAATAATGCAGTCGGTGCTTTACTATCGATCATTAACATTCTCGGTAATGGATCAAGTACGGAAGTGAGGGAGAATTATGCTGCAACACTCTTCAGCCTTTTCTCTGTTGATAAATATAATAAATTAATTGGAGAGAGGCCAAAAGCCATTCCAACCTTGATAAATCTTCTCCAGGATGGAACTGTCAGAGGGAAGAGGGATGCAACTACTACCTTGTTTAATCTTTCAGTTTTTCATGGAAATGTTTCACATGTAATATAATTTGGGGCAGTTCCTCTATTAATTAATGCATTGGAAGATGACATATTGGGTTTTACAGACAATGCAATTTATGTTCTTATTATGATTGCGAATCAACTAGAGGGATTTCTTGCAATTTTTGAAACCTCTTCAATCCCTCTAATTCCCAGCCTTCTAAGATTGATTTCTACTTCACCGAAATGCAAGGAGAATTGTGTTACAATTTTTCTATCCTTGCGTTGCAACGGAAGAGACAAAATTGTAATAAACTTGTCGAGATTGCCATCGTTGATGCATTTTCTATATAATATTCTTACATTCGGTACTCCTAGAGAAAAAACGAAATCTAGATCTCTTCTCAGACTTCTTCAGGGCTGGGAGCCATCGGGATCTCCCAAACAATTCTCTCATATGAGACTGAAAATTCAGTCAATACAGTGCACCTGCATCGTAGTATTTGGTTCAATTTCGATTCTTTCCTCAATTTTTATGGAGATTCTTATATTTTCTATGTGAAGCATCTGCCACTATTCGTTCTCCTGCTCATCTTTTACTGGTATAGTACATTCTTTTAGTTTGGCCAACAAGGATCAAAATAAATGTAAACACGTTTGTTATTCAATAGCGTCATGTATTCTATAATGTAGAAAAATGTAAATAAATGTAATTTTAGCATGCCTTGGAATTGAATTGAGAAGAAAATGACGTTATTTCTTTTGTTATTGTTTGTTTCTGGACCATGGCTTAAGAAATAGTGAGTCATTTAGCCATACATAATGGATTCCTTTCTAATGCATATTTTGTGGAAAATAGAGTCCTGAGGAAAAGTAGTAGTAGAAATATAGTGTAGAGGGAACCCTATAAGGGATTCCATTGTTGATCCATGGAACCATATTTTAGCTCTCCCTAGAGATTCAAATGGTTATATTGCAACTCTAAATAGACCCACAATTTTTCAATGTGAATATATTTGGCTTGTCTTTCCCCATTGTCTTTCTCTTCTGCTTCGTGTATATCGACATCAGGGGAATACCTGCAGGCTTTAGGTTTCACAAAGAGGAAGGGAAACACAATCGTTTTGTAGAAAATTCTCCTGCTATGGAAGAGGCCTCTGGGATTACGAACATCTTGGATGTTCCCAAGCTTGAGTATTGACAGATTTTTAATCAATGTTACTTGCATGTTGCTTCTAAGTTTGGGATGAATCATATCCCCTTTACAAGGCCCACTTTTTCCATTTTATTGATCCTTGGTTTCCATGCTAAGAGAACACGAGGCTAGATACATTTTACATGAAATGGCAGTGGCAACCTTTGGGCTATAATATTCCCTCATCAATAGATCTCTTCCCTAATGTTAATATTAGTTTGGAGAAATAGATGAGTTGAGATAGATCTAGAATTTCAATCAGTTTGGAGCTGCATTTCAAGCTATAGTAGGAACATGGTTGCCTAATAATAATGTAGTTCCCTCAGTTTTTCCAATTAAAATCAAAATTAATATTCATACCACGAATAATATGAAAGGTTTGCATGACAATTTTATATTCCCTTTGTTGTTCTATTCAAGAAGGATAAAAATGAGACCAATGGTAGTCTTATTTTATGTTGATGTTATGTGATTCAAGAAAGTTCACACTGAGACCAATGACATTCTTATACTCACATTGTTTTCTTAATTTGATTGTTAGTCTTTACTAATGTTTTTCCCTTTGATGCTAGAATTTCAAAGAGAATCGAGCATAGTTTGGTAACCTTTGTGAGCAAATTTATATTTTGTGTTTGCCCTAATTTCCCTTTATGTGATATCAGATTCAATGGAAAAATCATGCTAAATAGGATATGAAACTATCAAGCAATCTTTGTTGGTGATTTGATAAAAAAGAATCAATGGGAATCACTCGTTTGCATTCTAGTAGAGGCAGCTCCAAACGAACTCCAAATATATGCGGTCAATGGAAGCCCCATTTCAAAGCACAAGGGAATTTTGTCCTTCAAATTCGAGGAGTTCAATTGCACTGTGGAATATTATAGGGAACCATTTTTGGTTCTGGAAGGTTGTCCTCCTAAATCTTTCCCCTAAGTTAGAATTACACTAAAAATGGATTTGGTTGACTCGACATCTCAGTATTCAAAGGATGTAGATATTCTAGTCTTCAACACATGACATTGGTGGATCTTTGAGAAAGACCTTCAAAGGGTAAGATTTTATTTTATAGTTTGACAATAATGCAATTGCTCCATTTGTATTCTTTGTTATTCAGATGAAGGCCTTAATCATGGAAGACTACATAGTTTATGTTGGTTGTATGTTGAGGCCCACAAATGAGAATCCCTGAATGGTGATCCTTTATCTAAAATAAAGCACCATAAAATGCTTTTGGAGCTACTTCTTGGTATTTTTTCCAAAAAAATAGATCGAGAAATAAAAAATCGTAATTTAAAACATCACAATCCTTTCCATGCATTCCATATTTTATTAAACTTGAAAAGCTTATTCCTTGTTAGAATATTCACGTTATCTTTTCCACATGGATTGATAAAGAGAGTTTTACAGGGGCTGCTATTTTCAAGAAAGAGAAACAAAAAAATATGACATTAGATTTGTTGACTGCATTTGAGATATCTATGAAGACTATGATGGAATGGATCTGTCAAGAAGTAAATACAGAAAAAAAACACATGCATTCTTTCATACCTAGGCTCTTCTAGATTTCAAGTTTGTGTCATATCTACTACTTTGATCATCTCTACACACTTAAATATTTAGCTATGATGGTATACTATCCAAAAAAGAGGATGTTAAAGTCCGCTATACCTCATGTTGTGTTCTTCACATGCAGGGGAGGTACATGGAAAACTAGTGGAAATTGCAATTTAGAGATCCAACCAACACTAAGTCTAGTTGATTTCCTTGATCCACATCTATGGAGCAACAATTTCATCATCTCCAAAGCACTACAGCAGCTTAATCACAAAAAAAATGTGTAGTTTCTAAACATAAGACATGATTCAACTAAGGAAAGTTGGTCATTCATCACTATATTATTTAGGAAATGGATCTGTACCTCCTTCCCTTAGTAGGTAGGATTGCAGCCATGGTGTCTTCCTAGAGTGCCAAACACATGGACTGAACTGCTCTATGCCTTTTTGATTGCAAGAGGCTTTGGGGATCAAACAAATAGAATTTACGACATGTTCATAGAATCAATCTACATTGTTTTTACATAGAGTACAAGCATGTAGAGAGTTTGACCTACTCTCTCTGGATTGAGCATATTAAAAAAAACAGGGATGTCTAACTTGGACTAGCCTTGTGCACAACCTCTTTACCTTATGCTTGCAAGGATTGCCATTGTTATGAGACATTTATGTTATTTCAAGATACTTCTTCTAAAATTTAAGCTCCTCTACCTTCTTTAGAGGATGTATAAAAACTCAAATTCGGATTGTATTTTATTGTCTATATATTTCACTTGATTATTGCCTTCCACGCATCCCACTCCTCCTATCTATGAGCATTCCATTACACTCTGGGTGCAATTGCTAATAATATAATAATAATATAATTTTCTTTATTTTTTCTCGCTATCCATCTATGTGCAGCACGTTACAGTAGCCATCCAGTAAATGGAAATAAATCTCTAAATTATGAAAGTCAGAGAAATTATGAGTGGTTTTCAAGAAGGGAGAGTTATCGTTGTGTAGGTAAACCTGGATACCCACATGAAAATATGTCCAGGGAAACCAATTGAGTGCTTTTCTCACCCATCCCATGTTCTCGTCCATAAAAGGACCAGGGAAATTCGGAACACCATCGTGCTGGTTAACCAACCTCAGAACATTCACGTCAATCTCCTGCATATGTTGGACAAACGTTGAGTTTCCTACGTAGGGAGAGGCAAAGGAAAATAGTGCGACAGGAGCACGTATACCCTGCATCATGTTAACCATTTCTTTGACGTCATATGCACTTAACATTGCAAGTGCAACTCCTAAGCTGTGTCCTGTCAATGTTATGCTCAGCCTCTTCTCCTTGTATTTTTGCAGTAGCCTTGTGATCTTGCCCACCACAATATCTCTGGGGCTTCTACTGCATTTTTTAGAACCTTCATCCGCGCAAGTATAGCAAGACATAAATCCATTTTCTATTCCGACAGTTGGATCTGCAATTTTTTGTACATTCACATGAGCTACTATAGGAGGCAGTGGAACTAATATGTCTTTGAAATTTTGCATCCATTCTTGCGTTGTTCGCGTTCCTCCCCACGCAATCACTATGTATCGTCTTCCCAACCTCTCTATATCATTTGGACCCGTGAAAACCGCATTAAATCCAATCCAAACACCTTCGTCCATGGGCTTTTCGCCAAAAGAGGATCGTAAAGCACCAACATTTTCAGTTGGTTTCGCTGGACATATTTTCATGTGGGTATCCAGGTTTACCTGCACAACGATAACTCTCCCTTATTGAAGCCCACTCATAATCTCTTTGACTTTCATATTTAGAGGCTTATTTCCATTTACTGGATGGCTACATTGGGGAAAGCAAATCCTTCAAATCTTCAGGTAGGGATCTAGCTCTTGTCAATAAGAGTTGTAACTTATTGGTCAATAGCCTTCATATCCTATCCCACTGGTGGCATGAAGAAAACAAGGGTCTAGTAAAAAGTGCAAAGGTTAAATGGACATGGCCTGCTAGATCTCCTCGATCTCTTGATGCAGACTATCAATCGCACCAGATCTGACCAATTCGTATTTTGTAATTTAGCTCTGTGATGTCTATACTGAAGTGTTTAATTGAATATTGGAGTGCCATGCGAGTCATATAGACTGCAAAAACATGTCAACTTTAATCAAGCAAGGATGGTAGGAAATGGTAGTCCCTGTCGGTTTGAAACCACCTTTTACATTTGCGATAATGCAGATTTATGGTAATTAAGGAATTTGTAAAATGTATATAATAGATAACACAGAGTCAACATCCTTGTCAAAGTCATACATGTCTAGCATAAGGGCTCTTTCAACATTCTACACAAACATCATTGTCAAAGCCATTCATGTCTAGCATAAGGGCAGGGCTTGTGACCAAATTAACCTACCAAAAATAGAATAGATAAAAGAGTGCATTGGACTACAATTTCATGCATTCTTTGATTGTATCTATCTACCACTATAGATTTAAATGATGAAGGGAGCTAAAGATTGGCAAACAAAGACCATACATTGAGCTAACTTGTAATATTGTCTTGCTGATTTGATTTGAGGGTTGTTGGGTCCTTCTGTAAGATGATTTTTTCACAATAGCAAATGAATTGTGAGTAGTTTGATTTGAGGGTTGTTGAGTCCTTGTGTAGGATCATTTTCTCAGAATAGCAAATGAATTGTGAATAGTTAGCCACAAGTAGTTGTGAAAAGATAGACAAACAACCTGAGACAATAGAAAAACCAGTCAAAAAAACTCCAAATTCACATTTCCTTAATTTCTTATCATCCCATAAATATCTTAGTAGACTATAGCACATAGTTTAATTATAGTTCATGTTACCTGAAGGCTTCAAGTTTTTTTGGAAAAAAATATCAAGATTCTTCACGATTTCAAAAAAAGATAATGACAGTTTTGTAAATTTTTAAAATGTTTGTAGGGTAAAAGTTCCTCTTACTCAAATAAAGGATCAATAAAGCTGCATATTCATGGCCCTAAGTCCAGACACGATTGATTGAAAATGCACTTAGACATAAACATATCCGAGGTGAACAGCTAAAAACTACAAGCGTGAGACTAATTATTGATTCCAAGTTAGTGGGAACTTTCGTAGCATGGACATGCATTACAGTGACAAAAAACAAATCTTTAAAGGACAATCACACATAATAATATTCCAACATAGTCCTGAAAGGAACTATTTCCCTGGTCAAGCAAATCGCGTACTTTGCATCCAGCGAAAGCGAATGCCATACACTAAATCTTAGGAGTTGATGGAAGAAAAGATTATATATATATATATATATATATATATATATATATATTATCTAAGTTAAAATTTATTGTAACAATAATAATTTAAGTTTAATATATTTTCTTTGTTTAATTAGGTTAAACGTGGAGGCAAGCTTGTTTACTGACAGGAAGGACGGGATGTTTACTGAATGGAAGGAAGGATTATATATCGTGTAAAATCCAACCACGATTGAAACAATATTTAATCTGTACCGTTTCCCCGTTTAACAAACTTAAATGGCGTTTCAAATTTAAATACTATTGGAACAATAATTTCTCTGACATTTTGTTGTCTCCCGAACTGTATCAACCACATTGTGTAGTAGACATAAAACAATATTTCACAGAATGTATCTTGTCGCAAAATTTCGGCTATTTGTCCATATTGTAGGAGATATGGACATGGCAGGAGATCGAGATTCAAAAACAAATTTAAAACAAGATGAAAAATTAAGAATGATCCGACTTTATTGAAATGATTGTGTTCGATATATTCCATACCAGTGATCTGGACGGTAAAACTGTTAGGCGACGTACAAAAATTGGCTATGGACTACAATAAATTAGTTCTAAAATGAGAAAAAGATTGATGCATCAATTTACTAGGAGCTATGTAGCCAAAATATCCTGGGATTGAGGTCATGCATTCCAAGGTACCAGAATGATGAAAGAACTTGGCCAAGCCAAAATCTCTAATATGTGCTTCAAAGTTGGATTCCAGAAGAATGTTGCTAGATCTGACATCATGATGAATGATGAGAGGCTGTGGAAATCATGGTGAAGGTAAAACAATCCCTCGGAAGCCTCAACTGTTCTTTTGTACCTGTTCCCAATCCAGACGTTGTCCATTGTTTCCATGAAGCAGCTCTGCTATGCTTCAATTAGGCATGTATTCATACACCAGAAGATGTGCGTTATGATTGGAGCAAAACGCCAGAAGTCTAACTATGTGACGATGGAGGCTTTTTCAAAAATCCTGATTTTTACAGCGAAACCATAATGGTTAAGACAACCATTGAAGGTGCCAATACTCGTGAGCTTCTTGACTGCAATTTGTTCACCATCAGGCATGATCTCTCTATACACAATTCCCGCTCCTCCTTTGCCGATTTTGTTCTCCTCTTCTATGCATTTCAAGACGTCCTCGGTCCCAAAGTTGATTTTTTGAAAGGTCTTCATCTACCAGGACCTGCCCTCCCCTTCCTTCCTAATGGTTCTTGCCTTATTTACAGCCACCAGACTTATCAAGGCCAACGAGCAGAAGATGACAAGTCCAAACGTTAAGAGAGCTAAGAGGAGTCCAACTTTGGTGTGTCTTAACCCATAAGAAGTCCAACCGAGCTCCGCATAAATATGGATTGCCACTTACATTGACAAAATAAAACAGGCTACTGTCTGGAACGAGGCCTAAAAAGTTGTTGTTTGAGAAGTCTGCCTATATCTTTTTTCCAAATTCTCTTGGAAGGCTTTGGTTCAACTGATTTCCAGATACGTTCAGATGGTTGAGATTCAGTCAACATGGCAGGAGATGGAGTTTAACTGGCAGAAGAATAACCATAACAAGTTTCAATCAGAATCATAACCAGTTCCAATCCAGTTCTAAGCCAAATAAGAGAAGTACGAGGTTAGGTAAGTAATTAGTTTTTTCTGAAACACACCTGATTTTTGGTGAGCTTCAGTCTTCCCTCCTCCTGTTGCCTATACCTGCTTTTGTCTCCCATACCTACTTCTATCTCCCCTTTACGTGCAGTAATCAATCCGTACACTCCCGTGCCTTTGGTCTTGCCTGTTTGTCGATTGCAAGTTCAAGCTTCTATGAAGTTTTATGGAACAGGCCGAAAATTACCAGGTGCAAGTTCAAGCTTCTGTGAAGTTTTCACCCGCGTCAGAGAGGGAGCATGTGAGCCAGCCAGAGAGGGTAAAAATTACCAGTTCCAAGTTCAAGCTTCAGTGAAGTTTTCAAGCATCAGTGGAGAGGGAGCACGTGAGCTAGCTGGAGCTTATTCTACAAAAACAGTTGCCAAGCCAATCCTAATGAGTTATAGCTGTTAAATGTAGGGTTCTCCAGATGTAAGACTAAGATCCCCTCAGGAAAGGAACCACCATATAGCTCCACCATATAGCTTTCATTGAAGATTTCCAGGTTGAAAACAAAGAAGGAATACACTGAGTTTAATCACTTAAGATATGAAAATAAAACCTGGCAATAAGACTTCCAAAACAAAACTTTCGATAAAAATAACTGGACAAAATGTTTTTTAAAAACATTGGTTAAATGGATCGGTACTCCCAAATTAATATGAATCAATCAAGATCGATCGTTATAGTCTCGTTGTCGTACGCAGGGACTAATAACAAGAAGCAGCTAATAGATGCTAAAACTGAAAAACTCTCTGATGGAAAATGGAAATCTAGAAAGGAAATCTGAAAAGGGAGATACTTTATCTACAAAGGCGAGGTCTTCACTCGTTATCATTTATAATTTAATACGTGATGAACAAGTTTTTATTGATAGGGTAAAGCCGAAGTTGTTTTCGCAGGTGTTCACTATGGTAACAATTTTGCCATTTTTTTTTATTAATAGGGTAAAGCCGAAGTTGTTTTCGCAGACGTTGACTACACGAACAATTTTGCGAGGACCACCAAATTCTGAGTAGAATAAAGTATTTGAATAGTTTTCCTGAGAATAAAGTATTTGAATGGTTTCGCTGATAGTGGAAATTGATTTAACATCATTAACCGCTCATTTGCATACAATATTCCGAAGCTTCACAACCATAACTGAATTTCCAATATTCCAAAGCTTCACAACTATAACTAAATTTCCATTATTTTCGGGCAAAGTAGCACACAATATTCCAAAGCTTCACAAACATAACTGAATTTCCAATATTCTAAAGCTTCACAACCATAATTGAATCTATCTCCATTATTTTCTGGGCAAAATTGTTACTCCGTATTTTCAATATAATTGTCAAACTCTATAATACCTGTAATGATGGAATGTATATGAGATAATAATAGTCTATTAAATTGTCAAAAACATTAATACCCGTAATGATGGAAGGTCAATCATATAAATTGCTTATTAATATACATAAATTGCTTAATGGTTGATAAATTCTTTAAACTAGTCAACATAAAAATAAGTGCCTATGTAATATTAATATCCTATTTTAATAACTTAATTTATAATTTAATAATTATATATTCTTAGATATATAAATTAATTTCTTATTAATAAGACTTAAATGTTATAAGAGAAATACAAATATTTTTAATTTTAGTAAAGTTATAATTAGCACAATCACATTTAATTAGTTAAAGTGGTTAATAAAAATAAAATTATTTATGTGCGTCTACTAATAATAATAATAATAATAAAATAATAATAATAATAATTAATCTTATTAATATAGTTATTATTAACTATTTATTATTAATAATAATAAATATTTATTAACCATTAATAAATAACTATTATATTTTATTATTAATAATAATTAATCATTTTTAATATTAATTAGTTAATTATTAATCAGTATTATTATTTAATAATTAAAAATAAATAATTAATTAATTATTAATAATAATAAATAATTATTAATAATTAATATTATAATTAATAATTAATAGTTATGATTATTATTAATTATTAATGGTTAATAATCTTATAATAATTATTAATCATTGTTATTAATAAATTTAATTATAAATATTTCTTTATTAAACAATATTTAGTTAATAATAATAAATAAGTAATAATAATAAATATCTATTTAATAATAATATAATTAATTTTCATATTGGGACAATTTTTGCCACATTGTGATGTTGGATTATGGTGTCATATTGAGAAAATATGTCATAATGTGACGTTGGATCATGGTTGATTACGGTTATAAACCCAATGGATTTATATTAAACCCTATGATAAATACTATAAACCCTAAAATAAACATGGTTGACCACAATTGATTTTGATATTGACACAATCTTTGTCAGAATGAGATGTTGGAATATGGTTGACCATGATTAGTTTTCGTATTGAGACAACCTTTGTCACAATAGTTTAAATACTTTAAATTCTTGACCATGGTTGATTTTCATATTGAGAAAAGTCTATTTTAAACCCAAGATATGTAAACCCTAAGATAAATATTATAAACCCTAAAATAAACATGGTTGACCACAAATGATTTTCATATTGACACAATCTTTGCCACAATGCGACATTAGACTATGGTTGACCATGATTGATTTTGATATTGAGACAACCTTTGGCACAATGTGATGTTGTACAATGGTGGGTCATGGTTCACCATTGCTGATTTTCATATTGAGACAAACTTTGTCATAATGCAATGTTCGACCATGCATGACCATCGTTGTGACAATGTAGAGAATAATATTAAACCCAAGGGATCAATATTGTAAACTCAAGATGTATAAACCCTAAGATAAATATTGTAAACCCAAAGGATCAGTATTGTAAACCTAAGATGTATAAACCCTAAGATAAATATTGTAAACCCAAGGGAATAATAAACCCAAGGGATTAATATTAAAAACCCAAGGGATTAATATTATAAACTCAAGGTATATAAACCCTAAGATAAGTATTAAAAACCTTAAAATAAACATGGTTGGCCACGGGTGAATTTCATATTGAGATAATCTTTGTGACAATGTGGCATTAGAGCAAGAAATAATCTTTGCCACAATGTCACCATGGTTATTGACCACGATTGATTGTAATGTCGAGACAATCTTTATCACAATGCAGCGTTAGATCATGGTTGATTTTCATATTGAGAAAATATGTCATAAAGCAACATTGAACCATGGTTTACCATGATCGATTTTCATATTAAACCTTAAAATAGACATGGTTAACCATAGTTGACAATGATTGACTTTCATATTGACACAATCTTTTTCACAATGCAACATTGGACTATGTTGACCATGATTGGTTTTTATATTGAGCCAGTTTTTTCATATTGAGACAATCCTTGTCATAATGTGACATTCGTTGATTTTCATATTGAGAAAATCTTTGTCACAATTTGATGTTGGACCATGGTTGACCATGATTATAAACCTAAACCTTATGAATAACATTATCCTCTAGGAATATGAACTCTTAGATTAATAAACCCAAGGGATTGATAATATAAACCCAAGGAAATAATAAACCTAAGGGATTATTACTAAAAACCCAAGGGAATAATATTAAACTCAAGGGATAAATATTATAAACCAAGGTATAAAAACCCTAATATAAATATTATAAACCATAAAATAAACATTGTTAGCCATGGTTTACCAACGTTGATTTTCATACTGAGACAATCTTTGTCACAATGTGATATTGGACCATGGTTGATTTTCATATTGAGATAATATTTGGCACAATGTGACATTGGACCATGGTTGACCATGGCTCACGATGATTGTAAACCCGAAGGATTTATACTAAATCCTAGAATTAATATTATGAACCCTATGAATAATATTATACCTTAGGAATATGAACCCTTAGATTAATAAACCCATGGGATATATATTATAAACCCAAGGGATTAATTCTAAAACCGCAAGGTATTACAAACCTAAGGGAATAATATTAAACCCAAGTGATTAATATTATAAATGGAAGGTATATAAACCCTAAGATAAATATTGTAAACCCTAAAATAAACATGGTTGATTGTGGTTGATCATGCTTTGTGTTCATTTTGAGACAATCTTTGTCACAAAGCAACGTTGAACCATGGTTGATCATGATTGATTTTCACATCGAGACAATATTTGTCACATTGCAATGTTGGACCATGGTTTATTTCTATAATGAGATTTTTTTTGTCAGAATGTGACGTTGGACCATGGGTGACCATGATTATAATCGCAAGAGATTTATATTGAACGCAAGGATTTATATTATAAACCCTGTGAATAATATTACACCCTAGGAAAATGAACCCATAGATTAATAAACCCAACATATTAATACTATAAACCCAAGCGATTAATACTAAAAACTCAAGGGAGTAATATTAAACCAAACGGGTTTGTATTATGAACCCTAAGTATATAAACCCTAGGATAAATACTATAAACCCTAAAATAAACATGGTTGACCATGTTTTAGCATGTTTGATTTTCATATTGAGACAATAGTTGTCACAATGCCACATTTGACCATAGTTGATTTTCATATTGAGACATTTTTTTTTCACAATGTGACATTGGACCATGGTTGTGCCTAGTTGATCATGGTTATAAACTTACGAGATTTATATTAAACCTTAGGACTAATATTATAAACCTTATGAATAATATTATATCCTAGGAATATGAACTCTTAGATTGGTAAACCCAAGGGATTGATATTATAAACCCAAGGGAATAATATTAAACCCAAGGGATTAATATTATAAACTCAAGGGATTAATTTTGAAACCCTAGGATAAATATTATCAACCCAATGGAATAATAAACCAAGGGATTGTTACTAAAAACCCAAGGGAATAATATTAAACCCATGGATTTTTTTTTATAAATCCACGGTGTATAAACCCTAAAATAAACATGGTTAAACAAAGTTGACTTTCATATTGACATAATCTTTGTTACAATGCGAGGTTGGACTATCGTTTACCATGATTAATTTCTATATTGAGACAACATTTGTCACAATGTGACTTTGGTTGACCATGGTTGATTTTCATACTTAGACAGTATTTGTCACAATGAGACATTGGACCATGGTTGACATGGATGGTCATGTTTTTCGCAATGTGATGTTGGAAAAAAAAACAATTTTTACCAAAATTTGTGGAAAATGCCAGGTCAGATTTTGGTGTTGAATGGCTCCCAAGGGTGAAAAAGAGACTACAGCTTCTTCCGGATTTCACTCTTACAACTCGAAATAGTGGACGGAACTGGATTTCTTCACTTTTCTCGTATTTGGATCTTTTGCATTAGAAATCATAGACTGCGATGTCAGGGTCAAATGGGATTTGCATGATCAATCCATTCCGTAGAGCCTACTTTTCATCCCACCGCATCGGCGTAATTAGATAAAATATGTAGGTGGTACATTCGAGAAATCTTGTGAATGGAATTTATGGACTTGATAATTAATTGAAATAATTTATGTTCAGGGATTAGTCTTATTTTTCTCTGAACTGATCATGGTTTTGTCATTTCATAGCCGGTGTTTTATAACTCTTAAATGTTTATCAAGTATTCCATTGCCATATTTTTTCTGCAACCACAATATATTCGACAATATTTACTCATTTCGTTTTTCGCTGAAGATATAATTCTATTACCGGTTTGTCTACCTACCAATGGAGGGCCTGTGTTCTTAAATTTGTACCCTTCGCTGTCTTGGAAAATGCCAGATTGGACAGCTTTCGGTGTTGAATGGCTCCGAATGACGAAAAAGAGATTGAAGCTTCTCAGGAACGGGATTTCCTGCGAGGGATCCATTCTGCAAAGTCGACTTCTTAGAATGAAATCAATGAACAGGAGGAAAAATGAATGATAAGTCAACAACGTTAGAATGAGAAGCTGCAATCGATCACATGGGGCAAAAACAGAGACAATCTTTAGAAACCAAGGGACAAAAGATGTCGAGTAAACGACCCATTATCTCCTACCCCCGGTACATCCATTAACAGTCGTCGATATATTAGAAAAATAAAGTCAACCGCGGTAAATCCACTAGGGGTCAATATAAGGGAAACCTTCGACTAATAGTTATAGTAAATATCAAATAATAATAGTCAATCTATAACAAATTGTGATACTCATTTAATAAATTATTACAAATAAATTAAAATAAGCCATACTTAAAAATAAGTATTTGATTTTAAACCAATAATACAACAAAATTATTTAGATAATAATAACTATTTAAGTAATAACTATAACATTAATAACCTACTTTAATAATATAACTCAAGTTATAACTTTAATATATAATCTAATAATTATTAACAATTATAAAAAATAGTTATCAATAAAGAGTTAAGAGGTACGTTGTTATAAAGTATGGTATAGGTATTTTTTTTTTTTTTTACTTTAACAAAGATTATAATCGGTATAAAGTAATAATGTATCGTTTTAAAGATAAACATATTTTAGGATTATTGAAGTTATCTAAATATTAAAAAGATAAATAATGAATTAATTTTTATGTAAATATATATTGTTAAAAAGATATGGGATAGAAAATAGTTTTTAATTTAGAATAATAGAAAAAGGAATTAGTTAGATGCATAACTATGGAATTTTTTTTTATCAAACATGATCTTAAAATTCGGAAAAGTCAATAGTCGTTTATATTAATTTATACATTAACACACTTCCAAGACACTAATAACACACACATAAATATATTAATACAATATTACTATACATTAACACATGTCACGTATGTTTGTATTAATTGATTTGGGATTAATAGCTCAACCATGGTCAATAGATTAGGTTGGGGGTCATTCATTGAACCTCTTAGATATCACGTGGTATATTAAACAATATCCCTGATTTGACTATATATTGAAAAATATCCATAAAAATCACATTATTTAAGCGCCTACCAATATTAACACAACACACCTTCCAAATTTAGAAAAAAAAGCCTTACTTTCACTAGATATTTTAGGTACCCATTTTTCATTGACAATTTTATACTCTTCTATATTTTTTTTATCAATTTTGAGCTCCAATTTTAAACCTTCCAATATAAAAACCCTTTACCCCTACATATCCCCCAATATATTATGTCATTTTTTCCTCAATATATACCCCCCAATATATTATGTCATTTTTTCCTCAATATATACCCCCCAATATGAATGCAGGTGGTATGGTATTGCTTCCTTAACAAAGCCACCATGGGTTCACCTAGGTTTACTAGTTTAACTAGGTTGACCTAACTTTATTAGGTTCGAGGTTTACTAAGTTGACCTAAGTTTACTAGATTGACTAGAGTAACATAGGTTTTTGTGATAACCCTTAACTTAAATTTTTTTTAATCCCTAAAAAAATAATTCATTGAAGTTCTTTATAACATGTGTATAACAATTCTGGTAGAAAATTTAGCATAATTGAAATCAATAGGAAAATTTCATTGCAAAGGCCATACTTATTTATTTATTATTACTAGTAAGGAATTATATCGAAATCATCTGAAAGGAACCTGAAAATGGATAAGTTTGAGATACCCAATCTTCCTCAAAGCTTTTTGTGGGTGAATTTCCTCAAAATCCTTCTCTAGATTAACTCCCTCATCTACAATGTAAGAATCCTCATCCTGTTATGAGTTACTCCAAAATCTCACTTAGCTCCGTTGAAGAAGAGTAGTTCTTCCTCTTTACTAGCTAGGGTGGATTTTTTCACCACTCAAACTGATTGCCACCAAGTAAGGTGTCTCTCTCAACACTAAAATTGGGAAATGTACAAGGATTTTCCCCACATTGTAAGCTACTAAAGCTCCCAAATCCCACACATGATAAACCAAATCTTCATGTCTTCAAATGATCTCATACCTCCCGTCTATTATTATTATGGTTATCAGAATATCATGGGTCAATAGCATGGGTTTGAAAGCCATGGGTCTTTTTCTTCTCTTAAAAAGATCCATGTGGTCAATAACATGGGTGTGAAAACCATGGGTCTTTTTCTTCTTCGAAAAAGACCCATGGCTATGATATTTTTTTATAGATAGTATAGTAGGCCGAGAGGGTAAGGTTGAGCCAACTCTAAGGCTTAAGGCTTAGAATTACTTGGTATAAGGTAAGGTCTATAGAATTCATAAGGAAAGCCCACTTCATATGTATTTTTGTAAATTTTGGTTAAGACAAAAAAATGTAAGTAATGTGATGAACAGAAGACTAATAGAAACATGGTTTTACTGCACTTGGTCTGGTTTCTAGTCTCGTAGAGCTCGTAGAGGATGTATTTTTTTTTAATATGAATAGAAATCTCACTACTTATAAAAAAAGTATAAGAAATATATTTTGTTACTTAATAATATTTGTTTTTAATACATTAATAAATTAATATCATAATTTAATATTATGTTCAAATATATTCGTTACTTGAAATTATGGTCTCTACATTGCTCTCTTGATAAGCCTTTTCCATGTCTACTTTTTCATTTGGTCCATGATTGGCATGCCTGCATAACACATATCTATCTAGAATATTATACTATCTATATATAATATAATATATATATTATGTAATATATATATATTATATTATATATAATATATATGATATATATATTATATAATTATATATATATATATATTAGCATAGTAATTACTGAAATGGCATGAGTATAAAGCATATAGAGAATTTCACAGAGTTTTCAATTGATTTATAAACCTAGTAATTATCAACAAATCATGTTTATATTATTTAATCACAAATATACTTAGCACACAATGAATCTTCCTAAGGGCTAGGCTTCATTATTTTGTGCACCAAAGGATCATATCTCGATGGACTCTGATAGGTTTAGCATCACATGCATCTCTCTTTAAGTTTTTCCATGACAATGTTGCTGGTTGATTTACATTCGGATTTTAAAATTTATTATATGCTTTGCCATGTTAACGTGGCATGAGTAGGCTTGTCCTACCACATTTGCCCACCTCGAGACTCTCGTTTCATCAACGATGGTAAGGTTGAGTCTTTGATCTGAGGGTTGGGCTTTGATCTAGAGACTATATTGCCTCATTTGCTGGTGGTGAACCTCATTATGCCCTTTCATTCTTTGGTGCTCTCCCTTGCTTCCCAAACTTCCTCTCTGGTAGGTTTGGCTTTGAGACTTAGGGCTTTCTTTCACGAGTTTTCGATGAAGATGAAGGATAACGTGGTCAGAGTTGTTGGATTTTCCTTCCCTATGCATAATGAATTTGGTGAGTTTTATAAAGATTCAACTCTGAAAATTGTTTATCGTTGTCTCCCTTGTAATTAAAATTGTTGCTCTATTTAAATCGATGTTATACTTTGTCTACAGGTGTAATGGAAACAGGGCAGATAGGCTTAGGATGTTGCAAGGAGGAGTTTATGGATTTCCCTACTACTTCCATCGCTCAATGGCTTTTGGGTAAGCCTTACCAAACTGCTCAGGTGTTATATCAACTGTGTAGGTACATTAGTTGGGTAATTTGTTGCTAGATGCTCCCGGTCATGGGAGATTCCTATGGATTTTATAGTTGTGGGGCCAGGTGGAGCTTCTGTTTTTAATAGATAAGTTTTCTTCTCCATGCAATTCAGACTCCTCTCCTTTCAGAGATCTTACGAGGGTTTATTCTTTTCTTTCCCACCTAGAATCAACTGTCGAGAAATATAATCCTCCTCAGTGCCTATTCCAAGGCTTCCTTAATTTGGATGTGGGGCCTGTAAATGAGGCCGTTCTAGCATAGTTATATTTCTTTTTTTTGAAGTTAGAGGTACTTTAAGGAATTCTCAACATAACTATTTCTACCTGTTGGTTTAGGATGACAAACCTCTTGAGGTCTAATGTAATTTAAGGATTCACTAGTCGCTCTGTATAAATTGGTTCTTGTTTCTAAGTGCTACTTTTATATTTAAATAGTTTTGCTCTGAATGTGCAATGCTAGAATCTTGTGTGTGTTGAGACATGTTTCCATATGTTTAATATGATGATGCCTCTTTCTTAATATGTTGCTCTGTTCTCATTTTGATAATGAATTACCTTGCTTGCATGGTGGTGGCTTACTTCTAGTATTTCATTGTCTGGTAATTTATAATGCTCAGTATTGGTGAAAATAGGATTACTGTGTTTCTCAGTTGTATTTCAGAATTCTTATTAGAAAACTACTCAAAGGATACAAAGAGAATCTTTATATATATTATATTATATATATATATATATATATATATATATATATATATATATATATTATATTATATATATCAGTATTTTGTGTTCTGGTTAATATTCAATTATTCCCAACTTTTTAGGCTCTCTACGTTTTGTTAAATAACAACTCTATAAAGGGTTTTAGGAAAGAATTTTACAGGGCTCCTTGTATTATAATTAAGAAGTCTCCTTTTTAAATAACCTAGTTCAGTTTTTTTTATTTTCTTATTGTTTGCAAGGTCCATTTGTTCATTTGTTCTTACTACTTTCCTCTAAGGTGTAAAATTGTGCTATTTACCCCTATAAATTTAGTTTCCATTGTTCATGGTATTGGTATACTTCAGTCTCTTTCTCTACTTAATAAAGAACTTAAACAAGTCCTTTCCCTAAGTTTAAGCTCTACCAGAATTTTTAGGATAATGTTGGTACGTTTAAGTAAAAAAGTAACTACTTATGTACAATTAAAATTGCATTATTAACGATTCCCATATAATACCTTCTCAATATTAACTATACCAGTTCAACCTTCTCCAAGATATAATTAATGACACATACTACAACTTAATCAATAAATTAGTTCTAGGGTGATACCACCTACTTGAGTTGTGTAAAGAAGAAAAACCTTCGTTATAGGAGTCACCTTTTCTACTTGCTATTTTCGATCCTCCCGACCATGCGTTTTTCCATCAGGAAGAAATCTCCCCGCGAGTTTTCTTAGAAGACTGTATCCTTTCTCTGTGTTCTAACACATAGTGCTTTCGCTATCTGGTCCTTACCAGACTTAGCTACTCTTCCATCGGACTTCTCAGCATAGTTCCTCCACCTCTCCTCTGTCCCCCTAGGGTCTATTTTGGAGAATTCATATTTAGGGAGATAGTTAGGGTTTCCTAGCAATTGCCTACCTTAACTTCCTTGTTATGAGAATTTACAAAATGTGTTGATACTCAAACAATTTTTTTGTCTTTTCTCCTTTCCATAATAAACATACATTAATGCATAACTCAAATAATAGTCAAAATATTCAGTTTTTCTTTGTTCATACTGCGGTAAAATAAAAAAAATTACAAACTTCTAGAGATATTGCATTTTCCCCCTGAAATCAAACATCGTCTCGATGTTTTCTGGCTATAAATAGTCATGGAAAGGCTTTTTTCATGAGTTGTTCATCCTCCCAGGTGGCCTCATCTAGCCCAAAGTGTTATAATTGCACTTTAACCTGGGTGATAGCTTGTTTTCGGGGCATTACTTCTCTGTGATTGATTATATCCAGAGGCTCAACCATGAATTCTCCTTCCAATTTGATCTATAACAAGACAGCAATTGAATTAGTTTTTTTTTTATTATCATTAAAATCTTTTGGCTTACCTAAAGAAAACTTTTCTTACCTGTATATCCTGCCAACTAATTATATGTTTAAGATCATATACATATCTTTTCAATACGGACACATGAAAATCATTGTGGATTTGAATATGGCTAGGTAAGGCAAGTTGGTATGCTACTGGCCCGACCCTTGCCAAAATTTGGAATGGACCACAAAACCAGGGTGCAAACATAGCACACTCGCTCCATTGTAACATGTTCTTCTTAGCACGTACTCTTACACATACATGATCTCCTACTTGTAAGTCTCTGAAACTTCTTTTACGATATGCGAAGATCTTTTGCCTATCTTGGGCGACCTTTAAGTTTGAATGCACTTTCTTAACCATTTCTTCCATTTCCGTTAACATCTTAGGTCCCAAAATCAACTAATCTTCTGGTCCCCCCCAACTAGATGGTGTGCAACACTCTCGGCCATACAAAACTTCAAATGAGCTTATTTGTAAGGAGGTGTGGTAGCCATTACTATATGCAAATTCGACCAAATGTAAATATTCTTTCCATTTGGATGGTTGTTGCATTACATATGTTCTTAGCATGTCTTCCACTTCCTAATTCACCCGTTCTGTTTTTCTATCCATTTGAGGATGATAGGTGGTACTGAAGTTTAGTTGAGTGCCCAACGCTTCAAACAGGGTCCTCCAGAAAGCTGATGTAAAATTTACATCACAATCAAGAGTTATGGTCTTTGGCAGCCCATGTAGCCTAAAAATATTTTGCATGAAAATATTGGCAATTTCTACCACTCTAAAGGCGGACTGTAATGGTATAAAATGAGCTAATTTACTCAGTTTATCTACTACCACCATTATAGAGTCATTTTGCTTTTGGATTTGGGAAGTCCTGTGATAAAATCAAGAGAGATAGTTTTCCACTTCCATTCTGTAATTGGTAATCGATGCAGTAACCCAGTGGGATGCTGATGTTCTATTTTAACTTGTTAACATTCCAAGCATTGTGTCAAGCATTATACTACATATTTTTTCATTCCTAGCCAATAGTATTCCTTTCAGAGTGTTGTAATTAGTTTCTGGTATCTTGGTTGTCCCGCGTAGGGACTCTTGTGATATTCATCCAAAATTAGATTTTTAATGTTATTCTGACTGGGTACATATAGTCTTTTCTTATATCTCAATATTTCTGCAGAATCCATTACATATCCTAGCTGATATGCATGGTTGTTATTATTTTGAGCTTGTTGTCCTAATTGTTGATATTCCAAGTCCTCCCTTGTTGCTTCTTTATTTAGCTCATCGAAGGTAGTTTGTACTTCACTGTAAGAAACCTCATAGAGACAATGTACCTTTTGACTTAAAGCATCAGTTGCCCGATTCTCCTTCCCTCTAAGATGTTTGATCTTGAAATCAAATCCACTTAGAAAATCTACCCATCTGACTTGTCTAGCATTTAAAGTGGGCTACTTGAAATAATTGGTCAAGCTATGATGATCAGTCATTAACAAAAATTTCCTACCCATCAAATAGTGACACCACATTTTTATGGTGTGAATGACAGTTGTCAATTCTAAGTTGTAGGAAAAATATTTCTTTTTGTTCTCTTTTAATTTCCTATACTCATAGGCAATTACCTTCCCATCTTGCATTAATATTCCTCCAACCCCTTCCTTACTAGCATCTGTACACACAACATAGTCCTTGCTGGATCTGCTATGCTTAAAATGGGTGTAGTGGTACGCAGATGCTTAAGCCGCTCAAAACTCCTTTGACATTCCACTGTCCATAAATCTTTTTTTCCCTTTTTCTGTAGGGTGGTAATACGATAGGCAACTCTAGAAAATCCCTCCACAAACCATCTATAATACCTTGTCAAACCCATGAAAGATCTTATGTCGGATACATTCTTTGGTACTGGCCATTCCATTATGGTCCTTATCTTTTCAGGATCTACGACAATTCCATCCTTGGTAATGATGTGGCCCAAGTACTGAATTTATTCCTTAAAAAATCACACTTTCTGAATTTAGCATATAGTTGATGTTCCCGGAGAGTCTACGACACTACCCTGAGGTGCTCCTTATGTTCTTCAATATTTCACGAGTAAACTAGTATGTCATCGATAAAGATTAATACAAATTTATCTAAATATTGATGAAATATAATATTCATTAGACACATAAATGTTACGGGGGTGTTGGTTAGCCCAAAGAGAAACACTACAAATTCATAGTTTCCATAGCAGGTCCTAAAGGAGGCTTTAGCTATGTCTTCCTCCTTACTTCTGATCTGGTGGTATCACAATCGTAAATAAATTTTTGAAAATATGCTTGCCCCTTTTACTTGGTCAAAAGGTTCATCTATATGGGGTAAAGGGTACTTGTTTTTAATAGTTAACTTATTCAGCTAATGATAGTCCATACACATATGTAGGGTCTCGTCTTTCTTTTTGACGAAAAGAACGAGGGCTCCCTAGGGTGACACACTAGGGTGGATGTAATTACTATCCAGTAGCTCCTGTAATTATATTTTTAATTCTGTTAGTTCTGGTGTGCTCATTCAATAAGGATCTCGGGATACCAGAGCTGCTCCTGGCACCAGTTTAATGGCGAAACCTATGTCTCTCTTTGGAGGCAATCCCAATATTTCTTCAGGAAATACATCTGTAAAATTCTGAATTACAGCTATACTTTCCAAGGTTATAGACTTATCCTTGGAGTTGGCATAACAGCCCTGAATGGCATAAGTCTGACATCCTTTTCTGATGCACTTTGCTAGTTGAGAGGCGGTTATTGGTCGTAATTTTAACGATCTCATAATGCCTTACATTTCCTGCTTACCTCCTTGCTCGTTCTTTGATGGACTGAATGCTGGCTCTAATGACAGTCTCCCTAGTTTGTTTGAAATATCTTCTATGTCTTCCTCTCTCTCCCTTGTCAAGTCTCTGAGATCATCTGTCATTAAATCAACAACTTCTTCTTGTGTAAAATTTACAAGCCCTTCCAATTCTATTTGGGATTAAATGCCTTTACATACAAAGCTATGTATGAGAAACAAAGGATCTGCTACCAAGTTCCCACAGTATATATACATATGCAGGCCCACAACAATTATAATTTAAAACTCATGCTACAACTGCGATTTTGTATGATGGATATCAATGCGCACAACAACTTAATTGGTGGGCGATATAAGCTAGGCGCACAACATTGGGTGGAAAAAACTTATAAACAAACTGTTAGCAATCTATGAGTATGCTGCACACAGTAGTTAGGAATACGCACACACAGAGTCTTTAACAATACAAACAATAGATAAGCTTAAATATGCACACAATTATCAACATGCAACGTTATAATCATACCCAGCCTTTAAATGTGTTTATGGTGCACGCTCCATACACTTATACACAGGTTTAAGCCCACGTTTCAATGTCCACGGTTATTATCAATGCAAATCCACAGTTATAGTTCCGCTATCCATACAATAAAAAAAACCCACAGCGATTCTACCAATTCACAGTTGAATCACGAGTGAATACAATCTATATTGCATAAGAATTACATTAATATTCCGCCCATACATAGAACGCATCATCATCCTTTTAAGGCAATGTCTTTTTTTTTTTTTTTTGAATAGTTGCAATTCTATTTCACACTTCCTACTGTTCATACCCACCATGTGTATCTATCTCTGGAGTATTTACCTGAGAGAAAAATCTTCCCTCCTTGGCGGCCAAGTTTAATATCTTTTACCTTTTTCATCCATAGCTTCCTTATTACAAAAGTAGCCATACATAGTAATTTAGAGCTTTTTCTTTGTTTTTTTATAACAACTAATCTAGCATGCCTTATTCTAGGCCTATCTAGAAAAGATGGCATGTTTTTTTTTTTTTTTATCTAGTTCCTAATTTTAACTAAAAAGACATAGAAACAGCAGGCAAAGGATCCCACTCCTTGCCTGTAGATTTTTTTATTTATTTTGTGGAATAAATCAAAAGATTTTTCCTCCGAATCAGATGCTCCTGCATCAGACTCCTGAGGACAAAATTCTTCATGGGCTCCTGTCCATGAGCTGGTCTATAGATTTGCCCAGTTTCTGTAGAACATCTTTTGTAACCCAAGTAGCTTCAGTGATTGGCTATCCTTTCCATTTGACCAGATACTGAAATTATTCCCGTCTCCTTGTCTTCTTGTGCACCTTCTTGTCTAGAATTGTTTTTGGCTGTAAATTCCTTGCTGTGGGCAGCTGTTTTACCCAGTTAATCTTTGTAGTCTTTTGATCCTGTATTGCATCATCTGTAGCTTTATCTTCATATTTATACAAGTCTGCAACATTAAAAATTGGTGATATTCCCACACCAGGTGGCAATTCAATCTCATAAGCGTTTGCAGAGAACTTCCTCAGTATCTTGCATGGTCCAATTTTCTTAGATTTTAACTTATTATATTCACCTTTTGGAAATCTCTCCTTCCTGAGATGTGCTAAAACCAAGTCTCCAACTTCAAAATTCATTTCTCTTCTCTTCATGTTTGCTCTGGTTTTGTACTTGATGTTGCTATCTTGCAGCTGCTGTTTCACCTGTTCATGTATTGATTGCATCCTGGAAGCAAAGTCTTCACCTTCTGCACTCCTCATTTCTTCTTTTCCCAAATTTCTAAGTTCAGATATTCCTCTAGGATGCATTCCATAAACAATATGGAATGGACTCTGTCCTATGCTCCTGTTTGGTGAATCATTATATGCATACTCAACTTGTGGCAACACTTGGTCCCATTCCTTTGGATGCTCTGCAGTAAGGCTCCTCAAAAGATTGCCTAAACTTTTGTTCACAACTTCAGTCTGTCCATCAGTCTGAGGATGATAGGCTGAGCTGAAACTTAACTTAGTTCCCAACTTCCTCCATAATCTTCTCCAGAAATGTCCCATGAACTTTGAATCCCTGTCTGAAACAATGCTTTTGGCCAATCCATGCAATCTTACAATTTATTTTAAAAAAAAGTTAGCAATGTGAGAAGCATCACTAGTTTTATAACAGGGAATAAAGTGTGCCATTTTTGAAAATCTATCTACTACAACAAAGATTGAATCATACCCTCTTTGAGTTTTTGGCAATCCCAACACAAAATCCATGCTTATCATATCCCAAGGCCTATCTGAAATGGGCAATGGAATATATAACCCGGTATTCTGGCTTCTTCCTTTTGCATATTGGTAGACCTTACAATTTCTTACATACTTCTCTACCTCAGATTTCATTCTTGGCCAGAAATAAAACCTGTTGAGTTGCTCAAAAGTCTTTTATGTACCAAAATGTCCTGCAAGTCCTCCACTATGCTTTTCTTTGATTAAATTTTCCCTCATCGAACAGACTGGTATGCACATCTGATTTTTCTTGAACAACAAACCATCCTGTAGAAAATAATCCAACCACTTGCTCCTATCTGCCAAATCCAGATTCCTACAAGCTTCAAATGTCTCTATAAAGTCTGAATCATTTTCATATAACTCCTTAAGAAAATCAAAACCCACCACTTGGATTTGACTTTCCTACAACAAAACATTCGTTCTACTTAAGGCATCTGCAACTTTGTTTGACTGTCCAGTTATATGCTTCAACACAAAATGAAAGCTTTGAAGATATTCTACCCATTTAGCATGTATCTGGCTGAGCTTTGGTTGCTGCATGATAAACTACAATGCATGGTCATCTGAATAGAGAATAAATTCTTTTGACATCCAATAATGTCGCCACTTCTTTAATGCCTGCACAAGCATGAAACTCCTTATCATAAGAAGAATATTTCCTTTTTGCATCATTTAGCTTTTCACTAAAATAAGCTATCGGCCTATCTTCTTGGCTTAAAACTCCTCCAATTGCTTCTGCACTGGCATCACACTTAACTTGAAAGGTTTTGTTAAAATCAGGGAGAACCAAAACAGACTTTTGAGTTATTTTCTTCTTTAACAGCTGAAAATTTCTCTCTGCTTCAATAGTCCACTTAAATGGTTGTTTATATTTTTTTATGGTCTCAATAATAGGTGCATTAATCTTACTAAAATTCTTAATGAATTTTCTGTAAAAAATAGCAAGACCATGAAAACTCCTTACCTCAAAAACACTTTTGGGTGAAGGCCACTCCACAATTGCTTTGATCTTTTCTAGATCCATCTTTAACCCTTCAGTTGAAATCACAAATCCCAAGTACACCAGCTCCTCTTTCATGAATAAACATTTCTTCAGGTTCAACAATAATTTTTCTTGCTGTAGCTTCTGCAGGACATAATTTAAATGCCTCAAGTGCTCCTCCTTAGACCTGCTATAGACTAATATATCGTCCAGAATTACAAATTTACCAATGAATTCTTTAAGAACTTCATTCATAAGTCTCATGAATGTACTTGTTGCATTGGACAACCCAAAAGGCATCACTCTCCATTCATATAATCCTTCATTGGTCTTAAAAGCAGTTTTCCACTCATCCCCTTCTCTTATCCTTATCTGATGATACCCACTTTTAAGATCTAATTTGGAAAAATATTTTGCACCAGACAAGCAATCCATTAAGTCTTCAATTCTGGGTAGCAGAAATCTATACCTGATTGTGATCTTATTAATGGCTCTTGAATCTGTACACATTCTCCAGCCTCCATCTTTCTTTGGGCTCAGCACTGTTGGCACCGCACAAGGACTCAAGCTCTCTTTGATTAACCCCTTGTCAAGCAATTCTTGCACCCGTTTCTTAACTTCTTCATTTTTTGTAGGAGTCATTCTATATGCTGCTTTGTTAGGCAAGCTTGCTCCAGGAATTAAATCTATATGATGACTAATTCTTCGAATGGGCAGTAATTCATTAGGCAAATCATCAATAATAATATCATAATAATTCTCCAACATTTCCTGAATTTCAATGGGTAAATCAAAAACTTTGGTGGAAGTCATGATTACCTTGGGCTTGCAAATTACAACATAATTTACCTCATTTTCTTCCATCTGCTTCAAATATTCTTTTCCTCCACGTAACTGATTTTTTTGATCTGTCTTCTGTCCCGGTCCATCTTCTTCTGGTAGAGGCAGTAATGTATGATTAACACCATCTTTCTCAAACTTGTAGGTGTTTCTTTTTCCATCATGCATGGCTCCTCTGTCATATTGCCAAGGCCTTCCCAGCAACATGTGACACACGTCCATAGGCATCACATTACAAAATTTTTTATCTTTGTACTTACCCACTTGAAATTCCACTTCACACTGTTCACTTCCCAGTAATTGATGTCCCTTTCTCAACCATGACACCTTATACAGTGTTGGGTGCCTCATTTTCTTCAGCTTCAATTTATCTACTACTTCTGTAGAAACCAAGTTATCAGTGCTATCACTATCAATGATCATCTGGCAACATTTCCCTTGAACTTTGCATGCTGTCCTGAATAAAGTTTTCCTCTGTGGCAGTTCAGTCACCTCCTTTGTTGGTTTAATCAAAACTTTATTAAGTACCAGAGATTCTCCTCTCTCTGGTGTGTTTTCTTCTTCTGGTACTGTTGTCACTGGTGCCTCTCCCTCAGCTGGAGCAACAATTGCATTTCTCTGCCTTACTTCTACATTCTCTGGGCACTCAAAAGCTCTGTGTCCCGGTTTATTACATCTGTAACATCTTATTTCTCTGCCTCCTCTTCCTCTAGAAAAACTCCCTCTGCCTCTTGCATCACCTCCTATGGGTGCATGCGGGGTTGAGCTACTGCTAGCTCCATCTTTAGGTGTTGTAGACCTTCCTCTACCACCTTGACTTCCTTTCCCTCTGAAAGTCCCTCTCCCTCTGGCAGACTGCTTCCTCATGAGTTTTTCTTTAGCCTTCAGTGCTATCTTATAGGCTTCCTCTACTGTTTTTGGAGACAGTAAACTTATTTCATCCTGAATGTCCATTCTGAGACCATTCATATATCTAGCCACTTTTTCATCTGTGTCTTGGGCTTCTCCAACTCTTATACTCACCTTATAGAACTCTTATGTATACTCTTTTACCGTTAAAGCTCTCTGTCTAAGATTTTGCATTTGTCTAAACAATGTCTGTTGATAGTTACTGGGCAAAAATTTACCTTTTAGCTTTGCTACCATCCTACTCCAATTCTTGATTGGTTGCTTACCCAGTCTCCTCCTTTCCGCCTGCACACCATCCCACCAGAGCGCTGCATGGCCTTTTAGTTTGGTGAGGGAAAACTTTACCTTCTTCTCATCTTTTGTTTCTTCATAATCGAAGAATGTCTCCATACTATTAATCTAGTCGATTAATTCTTCTGGATTTAGTCCTCCTTGGTATATCGACACTAATTGATTCCAAGGCCTGGCTGTGGATTTTAACACTGACTGAAAGAACCTCATCTCAGGAGTAACCTCTACAGCTTCCTCCTCAGTAGCTTCAACTTCGGGCTCACTCACATCTCCATCATCTATGTTCCTATCGGAGGTTAACGCATCCAATCTAGCTCGCACCTCTTCTATGTTTTCCCTCAATTCGACATTCTCAGCAGGTCGTCCTCTTCCACCACGTCCTCGTCCTCTTCCAACCCTTAAAGCCATCCTTCTCTTGCTCCTGAGATTTAATTCAATGCCAGTTGTTGGCTCTGATACCACTAATGATGGACTGAATGCTGACTCTAAGGACAGTCTCCCTAGTTTGTTTGAAATATCTTCTATGTCTTCCTCTCTCTCCCTTGTCAAGTCTCTGAGATCATCTGTCATTAAATCAACAACTTCTTCTTGTGTAAAATTTACAAGCCCTTCCAATTCAGTTTGGGATTAAATGCCTTTACATACAAAGCTATGTATGAGAAATAGAGGATCTACTACCAAGTTCCCACAGTATATATACATATATAGGCCCATAGCAATTATAACTTAAAACTCATGCTACAACTGCGATTTTGTATGATGGATATCAATGCGCACAACAACTTAACTGGCGGGCGATATAAGGTAGGCACACAACATTGGGTGAAAAAAACTTATAAACAAACTGTTAGCAATCTATGAGTATGCTACACACAGTAGTTAGGAATACGCACACACACAAGCTTTAACAATACAAACAACAGATATATAAATGTCCGCACAGCAGCTTAAATACGCACATAATTCTCAACATGAAACATTATAATCATACCCAGCCTTTAAACGTGTTTATGGTGCGCGCTCCATACACTTATACACAGGTTTAAGCCCACGTTTCAATGTCCACGGTTATTATCAATGCAAATCCACAGTTACAGTTTCCTTGTCCATACAATAAAAAAAACCCACAGCGATTCTACCAATTCACAGTTGAATCACGATTGAATACAATCTATATTGCATAAGAATTACATTAATATTCCGCCCATACACAGAATGCATCATCATCCTTTTAAGGCGCTGTCTTTTTTTTTTTATATTTGAATAGTTGCAATTCTATTTCACACTTCCTACTGTTCATACCCACCATGTGTATCTATCTCTGGAGTATTTACCTGAGAGAAAAATCTTCCCTCCTTGGCGGCCAAGTTTAATATCTTTTACCTTTTTCATCCATAGCTTCCTTATTACAAAAGTAGCCATACATAGTAATTTAGAGCTTTTTCTTTGTTTTTTTATAACAACTAATCTAGCATGCCTTATTCTAGGCCTATCTAGAAAAGATGGCATGTTTTTTTTTTTTTTTATCTAGTTCCTAATTTTAACTAAAAAGACATAGAAACAGCAGGCAAAGGATCCCACTCCTTGCCTATAGATTTTTTATTTTTATTTTATGGAATAAATCAGAATATTTTTCCTCCAAATCAAATGCTCCTGCATCATTCTTGTAGCAAATATTTTTTTTTTAATTTTATAATGGACCAGTTCTTTTCCAACCAGTTCGTGCCTATCAAGACATCATACGATCCTAGGGGAAGTATGTTTAGGTCTGCCACCAAGGGCTGACCTACTATTTCCAAAGGATACTCATTGACCTTGGCCAACACTTGGCTCCTTGTCCATGTTGCTAGTTGAACTAGTCAGGGGTTTTTACTTGACAACTTGTAATTTACATTGTTAGACTAACTTAGGGCTAACATAACTTAACGTAGCTCTAGGATCAATTAATATAGACACAGTATGATCAAAGATTTTACCTTCAAATTCCACCATAGCTGGTCAGTATTCTACTTAATGATCTTCAAGAGTAGCATTAATCTTTGGAATACTCTGGGCTATGTCCCCTATCATAGAGGCTTCGTGAATTTGTGAAATCTATTCATTTCCTTTATGGCCATGGAAATTTTTAATATAATGTGGTCCCCCACAACCCTAACATTGTACTAGACACCTAGCTATTGCTCCAATTTCATTTTTTCCTAGTTTCTCATTCGATTTGGACTCATGGGGAGGTCTAAGTTTGGTTTGATTTATGTGAAAATTTCTGTTGGTCTGACCCCTGGCAAGTCCTTTACTGGTATTGCCATGATTTCCCTTATTGCTAGCAACAAAATTATTACCCTTCTTGTTAGTCCTTTTGTTCCCCATTACTTCTCCTTTCTGTTTTCTTTGCTGGTAGTATATTCTGGCCCTTCATATGACCTCATCCATCATTTTCGAGTTATTGAACTGAAGTTTCTCTCTCATAAACACTAGTAAACTACTGACAAATTGTTGCACTTTTGCCTTCTCTTCTCGGATGTAAGGTACATATCGAATTAAGGAGGTAAACCTGGTAATAACTCCTCCATTTTTTGTTATTTGAGCCACAGGTCATGGAACTCCTTTGCATTCTCGTCGTAGAATCGTTCAGTTAAATATATTTCTTTAAAGTATTTCTAAAAATTTTCCTAGGTTATATTTTGTTCATTTACCCCTCGTACAATTTTTACCTCCTCCCACCATAAGGTGGCCTTCCCCTGTAGCTGGAACATGGCCAACTGAGTGTTTAGGTTATGGTCATATTCATATAGCTAGAAATATTTATTCCTGTTAATCAACTAGGCTTCAGCTGCCTCCTCCAGCTCCCCATCAAAGAGTGGCAGCCTTATCTTCTGAAATTCTCCCAATAATTTTGTCCTCTGTCTCTTCAAAGTTTTATGTTAGGAAGCATTATCTTAATTTTCTTCTTGATTATATTCTCCACCCTCTGTTTCCACATACATAGTTCAATACTCTTGTTCCCTTGATATATGTTCATGTTCGGGGTCGGGAATTGGCTGACGCTGATTCTGCTTGTCCGATAAAATCTTCGTAGTCTTTTCTTGTTCCAATATTAGTCTTTCATTGTGTGCCCATAGTTGGGTCATCTCATTTTTAATTCCTAAACAGTCTCTAATATCCTAGGGTTGGTGTTGCAAGCTTCCTCTCCTCACTATACCCATACTTCAGGGTTGGTTTCAGGGAAAATTGCAGGTCTTAGGCCTGTCAAGTTTCTATGAGGAACAATGTCTGTGTTAGGAAACCAGATCACAAAAAAATAGAAAATATAGATCAATGCCTTAGAAATAAGCCTCTACGAGGCGGAAACCTCCTTTACATTATAGAAATGAACAATTCTTAGATCATTCAAATGAAAAAACCTCCTTTCTATATATAGGAGTCGAAGGGGTCACTATGTAACCAAGCCTACCTAACAATAATAATATAAAGGCACAAAAATAACAATAGATGGATTATATGGGGCACAATAATAACAATATGGGGATAATAGGGGCACAACAATATTAATAAGGGATACAACTACAATAGTAATGGGGGAATCACTAGTATTATAGGGACCTAACATGTCCCTCTCCTTCAAAAATTTGTTTTCCTTAACACTTGAGTAGTTGTGGATGCTTATGTATAAAATTCTCATCTTACCATGTGGAATCTTCAGTGGATAAGTTCTTCCACTTGATGAGATACTTCGAAATTGATCGATTTCATAGTTGTCGAGTTCTTGTTTCTGTGATTACTTCCAGTTCCAATATAATATTTCCTTCCTCGTCAAGTTCTGGAAATATTGTTTGAACTGGGAGCTTGTTTCCTATAACATTCTTTAAACATGAAACATGGAAATTTGGGTGCACTCGAGAAGTTGTAGGAAGCTCCAATTTGTATGCCATAGTACCAATATTTTGCAACACCTTGTATGGACCATAATACTTTGGTGATTTATTATCCTTCTTAGCTTGCTTGAGGGACATTTATTTATATGGTTGTAGCCGTAGGAATACCTAGCCACCTACATCAAAACTTCTTTTGTTGTGATGTTGAGTTTCCTGTTGTTTCATTCTATTATGCGCCGACAGGAGGTTATCCTTTAAGAGTTGGAGAACTTGTTTTTGATGCTCGATGTGATGTTCCATTGCTTGAACCTTAGAATTTTCTCGTAAATATGATGTGATGGATGGTGGTTGATATCCATAAAGTGCCATAAATGGGGTCATTTTTGTTGCAGTATGGAAGGAAGTGTTATACCACCATTCAGCCAAAGGCAACCATTTGACCCATTGTGTGTGTTAATCATATACAAAGCAACGAAGATATCCTTCCAAACATTTGTTTACTATATCAATTTCCACATAAGATTGAGGATGATAAAATGAGCTATGAGCTAACTGAGTACCAAAACAAGAAAATAATTCTGTCCAAAAATTTCCAGTGAAAATGGGATCTCTGTCACTTACAATAATATTTGGGTTTCCATGTAGCTTTTGAATTGTTTCCATAAATGCAGTAAAAACTGTACTGGCTTTAAATGGATGTGATAATGCACAAAAGTGTGCATACTTGGTAAGTTCGTCAACTACCACCATGATGACACTCTTTCCCTCAGACTTGGGTAAACCTGTGATAAAATCCATTGAAACCTCCTCCCAACGTTGGCTTGGAATGGATAAAGTTTGTAATAGACCCGGTGTCTTAATTGTTTCAACTTTATTTTGTTGGAACCAAACATTCTGCCACAAACTTTTGAATATATAATTTAAGGCCATCCCAAAAAAATTCCTTCTTAACCCTGTGGTAAGTTTTTAAAAATCCTAAGTGCCCTCCTAAGGGAGAAGTGTGCAATTCCATAAGAATCTTTGTTTTAGCTACGAATTCTTACAGAGGTATAAGTGATATTTGTACCATAACAAATCATTTTTCCAACTAAATGTATCAGACGTATTGAAATCTTGTTGTAACTTTCGAATAAGTGCCCACACTTCTCATCATTCTTCCATTCCTCCCTTACTTCATTTATCCAATCTAGTTGGATAATAGAAATGACACACAACAATGCTTCCACATCCTCATCCTTTCTTGAGAGTGCATCTGCCACCACATTTTGCTTCCTTTTTTTGTAGATGATTTCAAAGTCATAACCCAACATCTCTGTGATCCACTTTTGTTGCTCTTTAAAGGATAATCTTTGTTCTAAAAAGTATTTAAGGCTATTATGATCCGTTTTTACCTTGAAGTGTCTTCCGATTAGGTAGGGCCGCCATTTCTTAAGTGCACATAGTATTGCCAACATTCCTTCTCATAAATAGCTTTGTGTAAAAACTTTCCCTTGATTGGACGAATTTCAAAAGTAATGGGTCTTTCATCTTGCATTAAAACAACACCAATTCCATTTCCTGAAGCATCACATTCCACAATAAAGGTTTTTGTGAAGTCTGGTGTAGCTAAGACTGGTGTAGATGTTCGAAGGCCTTTGTTGCTTCTGGAGTCCATGAAAATGCATCTTCCTTCAATAATGTTGTTAAAGGTGCTACTATTCTCCCATAATTCTTAACAAACTTGTGATAATACCCTGTCAACTTGAGAAATACTCACAGATGCTTTATGGATGTGGGGACTTTCCATTCCTTAATGGCTTTAATTTTGCTAGGGTCTACCTTAACTCCTTCATGAGATACAATATGACCCAGATATTCCACCTATTGGACTCCAAAGAAACATTTGGATATTTTTGCATATAATTGTTTTTCCTCCAATAGTTGTAGCACCTTGTCAACATGTGCAACATGATCCTTCCAAGACTTGCTGTAGATTAGTATATCATCAAAAAATACTAACACAAATTTTCTAAGGAATGGTTTGAAAATTGAATTCATCAACCCTTGAAATGTTGAAGGTGCATTGGTAAGGCCAAAAGGCATGAGCAAAAATTCATAATGACCCTCATGAGTTCTAAATGCTTTTTTTGGAATGTCTTCAGTCTTCATTTTTGACGATATCCTAAATCAAGATCCAACTTGGTGAAGTAAATTGATCCGTGCAATTCATCCAATAATTCATTAATGATAGGAATCATAAATTTATCTTTAATAGTCATCTTGTTGAGCTCCCTATAATCTGGACACATGTGTGATGATCCATCCTTCTTTTGTGCCAATGCTACTGGAGCAGAGAAATAACTTTGACTAGGTTGAATTATACCAGCCTCTAGCATTTCTGCAACCATACGTTCAATTTCACTCTTTTGGGCATAGGGATATCTATACGGCCTATTGTTTGGAGGAACACCTCCTGGAATCAAATGAATAGCATGATCCTAATCAAGAATAGGTGGGAGACCTTTAGGAGTCTCAAATACCTTGGAATGATTGTCCAAGACTTTTTGGAGATCTGGAGAAATAGATGATTTCGATGTGGAAACATCTAGCGAACAAAATTGTGCAATTACACCTCTTTGTTTCTTTTTTAGAATCTTTGTCATACTGTTAGAGCTGATTATCTTTCCTGGTTTCCCTATAATACCCCTTAATTCAACTTCCTTTCCTTCCACAAAAAAGTTCATGAAAAGTTCTTGAAAATTAAAAGCTATTGTACCCAAGGATTGTAGCCATTGGACTCCTAGTACAACATCAACACCTCCCATTGGAATGGAAGGCATTGGGCTAGTCAATACATATTCTCCCATGGATAGCTTGATATTATGGCACTTTCGAGAGCAATTTATTGTTTCTCCATTTGCAATCATCACTTGACACTCTGGTGCTGGATATAGGAAGCAATTCAATTCTTTTTCTACCCTACAATGATAAAATTGTGGGTACTTCCTGAATCAATCAACACTATTACCTTTTTCTTCTTGATTTGTCCTTCTATCTTGATGGTCTGAGGAGTGGAAATTCCAACCAATGTATTACAAGATATGGTCAGATTCATTTCTTCTTTATCTAGGCTTTCTTCCTGGAGTATATCCTCTTCCTTCGACCTTTCTTGCTCCTTTTCTTCTTCCTCTTCACAATCTATATAGAATAATTTCTTCTCATCACACTTATGACCATAAGTGTATTTGCTATCACAACTGTAACAAAGCCCTTTTTCTCTTTTTTCTTCCAGTTGTTGTGGTGTCAACCTTATAGGTTGTGGAAGGCTAGGGGTAACAACACTTCCATCTTTATAGTTGTGATTGGTATGCTTCCTAGTTGCCATAATTTGGCTTTCCATTTTTCTTGCTAACCTGAATGCCTTCTCTAATGAATCAGGTTCCCAAAGGCGAACATCATGTTGGATATTATCCTTTAAAGACCCTATGAACACATCAATCCTATGCTCCTCTGGAATATCTTTTTCCCTTATGTTCAATTTTTGGAACTCCTCAATGTGCTCTATTATTGAACCCTTTTGTTTGAGACTTATCATCAATTGGCTAAAAAAAGTGTTTATTTTTGTATCCTCATAATGTGCTATCATTTCATACGAAAAAATAACACAAGTGACAATTTTTTTATGAGAGCAAAGCCATCGATAACATACAAGCTTATTTGGTTCCAAAATATAAAGTTTCAATGCGTACCTTTTGTGTGTTTTGCACATTATGGAGATTGTGAAATTGCTCCATCTGTAGAATCCATGTTCTAGGATCCTTGCCATCAAACTTCCTCATATCGATCTTTGGAACATGTTGGTTCTTTTATCCAATGTTAGAGTCTATGAAATCATGATTAACATTTATTTTGTTCTCATCATGAGCTTCCTTTACTACCCTTTCTCCATGTTGAGGGCCCCGAAAATCGGGTCAACAACAAGGGGGATACCCGCCCGGTCCAGACCTTGGTTGGTATCTCCTTATCCGTTTGATATAGCGAGTCTGACTGGGGATATGGGACCAGTTTCCCAATTCAGTGTGTGTGTGTGAGAAGGATGGGTATTTTTGTTCTAAATGGAATAATTCTATCCTAATTCAAATCTAATGTTATGTTATTGTATTCTAATAAAAAGAAAAACATCAAAATTTATGCTAACCCGGGGTGTGATCTTTCTTCTATGCGATCTAAAAAGATTTCAAAAAATAACTGGTAATAAAGATCATTCAGCTATTATAAGAAAAGAATTCAGTAAAGATGAACTACTTCGTATAAAAAGTTAGACGAAACAGTTGTGAAAACTTATCGCATAAATGAGCTATTCATACACTAAACATAAACAAATAGTTATCACCATACAAAAGTGCCAAATGATAACTCAAAGATCCATGTTGTAATATATAAACAACTGAAAACTGAATATCATTTTAATGCATAAGCAGAAATGGTTGAGAGATAAAAGTACCATTTATAACTAGTCCTACTAATGAGCTTCAAGTGACAATTTATTTATCTCTCCTTGATTTAACATCCACTAAGAGTACAAAAGTGCAACATCAGTAGCAGATATAAAATGCAAATATCAAATAAACCCTGTTCCATTCATTAACCAAAACCTCCTTTGAGGGTGCAAAAGTTCATTTTTCTGAGGACAAGTTTTTGATAAATTTCTGGACCCTTCTCTAAATGCATGAGAAGGGTTTAAATACTACTAACTAAATAACTTATTAACAGAAATTGAGGATTTGGTTTAAATGGCTGTCCTCTTTCTAAGCAAAACTATTTCTAAAATTAAATCTACTATCTAACTATTTCTAAATCTACTCCTTAATGTCACAAGCATTCAGTATTTTCCTAAGTGAAGTTGGCTGATTGTCTTCCATCTTAGGTTGAGCTAAGCAAACAAAATCAGCAAGAGATGGCATTATCTTCTCAGTGAAATTGAGGATATACTTGAGAATCATCCAATGACTGTGTATCATTACCATGTATGCTTCGTAAAAATCCCATTTGAACTTGGTTAACCCTTGGACTGCTTCTTCTTTTCCTTTAGTCTTCTGTTTCCAGTTTGTTTCTATCAATGATTTCTTGCAATTTTCAGGGCTTGCAGGTGACTGAGTAACTAGGGGCCTTCCTTTTCGAGCAATTTTTCTTAGCGATGCATGATTAGCGCTAAGCGCTAGTCGCGCATCGGAAAATGCCTTTGTTTCTTGATCCGGGCTTCCTTGATGCGTTTTTTTCCTCCTGCGTCTTTTTCTCTCATTCGGTATATAAAGCACAAAATTTGTAAAAATAGTGATTCAGTGAGCTCTTGACCCTGAGAATTAAATTGTCTGTTTCTAGTATCAGCATCATTTAGAACCCATTCAACCATATTTGTATATGAGAAATCTGTGATAGATGCCTCAGAAGAGTTCTGCGGCTCTTTTTCTTCCTTAAGTGGATTAGGTGTGCCTTCCGAAATGTACATTGAAGCTCTGCCTTTCCTCTTCATAGTTTTCTGCATACTACCCTGTATAACGCTTTGTCCTTCTTTCCTGCAGTTTACATTGAGGTGGAAGTAATGATAAAATATAATGACAAGAAAACTTTAAATGCCGAAGATATGCAAAACATGCCACCTTACATGAACTATTTCTTCGGAAAACACAACACCATACTTCATTAACAAATGGCAATAACTCATTAATTCACATTAAAATGCATGACTAACTCTTGGCTGAAAAAGTTTTCTTGAATAATGAGCCAGAACCAACTGCAATGGAGGGGTCCTGCGATTTTGCTTTGCGATATCGCAGATCGCTGTATCGCAAATCGCAACATCATTGTGTTGTTTCTTATCACAAGGTCGTAGTATCTTAATATTGCAACATCACAATTTCACAATATCGCAATATCACAGTATCGCAATATCGCAATATCGTAGTATCGCAATATCGCAAATCGTTATAATCCTTATGTGTGATTCATGTGATTTTTGCGATGCGCGATATGCGATATTGCATATCGGCGATTTTACAGTTTTTTAATGTGAGTGCTTCTTTAACGTATGCGATGTGATGAAGTTTCGCATTGCAATCTCACATTTTTCATCATTTTAACTCATTAGAAGGTACCCTATCATCCTTTGCGCGATGCGATATCTCTTAAGGAGTGAATTTAATTTTCTTCATTAGGAAACTTAGGTTTTTTTAGATTCTTCAAAGTATTTTCCTAAGTCCATGATGTTGTAAGCTTCATCTAAAAAGAAAATGTAACACTAACTAATTTTTTGATTTTTTACTGAAGGTCCCCACTTATTTAGTATTAGCAATAACACTTCATAAGGAGGGGGTTTGTTGGTGGCCACAACAATTGGCGATTCACTTGGAAGAACCAATTATCTCTATGTTTCTATTGAATTTTTTCACCTTCCAAAACATAAAAATTTTCAGAAAATTAAACTTTATTATGGAAAGATTAAGTACATTATGCTCTAACCTGTCAATGACATTTTGTTTCAGTTATTTTCAACTTTGATTATTTGCTGCCTCAAGTTAGTCCTTGTGTTTACATCAGTCATTACTAGGTCTGTAAAGATAAAACAAAGTCTTCTCTGTAAACCAGTTTTAAATATGCTCATTTGTCATAGGTAGAGCCTATACTGCCAACAGGCATTTATAGCCTCAACAGGGTTACCTATTACCTAGCAATGATCCTATATCCTACTTAAAGAAACCTACAACTCTTAAAGAAGAATCCACATCCACAATTATTTCTTTGATTTTCTTTTATTCTTAAAGAACAATGTCTTGGTTTGATAGCCAATTTATGACACAGTCATTCACTCGATTTATAACTTTGCTGAACAAGCTAGCTCGTGATGAGAACCCTTGCCTTTTGATTGTAACAATCTTGAGTCATTGCCCTGTTGTGGTATGCAATATTTGGCAAAGTCAGCATTATAATATCTGTGATTATGATAAGCCAACTCGTGATGAGACCTCTAATTCTTCAAGATGAAGTGTATCCTTGGATTGTTCCTCTGAAAGTTGTGATTTCCTTAGCAGGGAGGAAGTCATTGTTTCCTTTAGATAGCTCTGGATGACAATTATAGAGTTTTTGAAAGTAACTGTTCTACAAAGAATCTTTATTTTGTTACTGATACCTTTCATTGCACTGATATAAAACAATTTTTTCACTAAAGGTTATTTTCATCAAACTTTATGAAGTTGAAACTAGTGTCATATCTAGGCTAGAGTCTTTAACTGTATCTTTCAATAATAAAGATCAATTTTCCAAAAGATTTGCTATTCATACAAGTGAAAAATCAAAATCTGAAAGAGAGTTGGTTTCTTTTTCGTAAATGCCTAATGTAACCATTCACAACTGGTTTTATTATGAAAAAGAAAAACTACTACTCTACAAAAATAGAAGAATAATCTTCTATGGAAAATATTTCTTAATAATTTGTCCATTGACAGGGAAAGATTCTCTTTTACCTGCTAAATCCTGTAACACAAATGTCAATGGACCTAAGACTTCTACAATTTGAAAAGGACCAAGCCACATTATTTGAAATTTTGTATGTTCCCCTTTTCTTCATGTGCCTTGTCCCATTTTAAAACTAAATCTCCCACCTGAAAATCTTTTCTGGTCATTATATTTGAATCAAAAGAGGATTTTACTAGTGCTTGATGATGAGCATTGCATTTTCTAGCTGTTCTCTTGTTTTCTTAGTTTGATTATTTCCATTGCCTTAAGGAATGAGGAAGTTTGTTACTTCATCAATCCTATTGACTAGAGACAAAGAGAGGAATATGCTAGATGAGTCGAAAGAAGACTACTGTCTCTTCCACAAACTCAAATTAAATGGAGACACAGTGTCGACTTTGGTGAAGCTCAAGTTTTTTCTGCGTTTATCTTCCGAAATGCGTGCCCCATCAAGCGTACTATTAGGATTTATGCTCATTTTTTTATGATTTGGTTCTTACTGTTCTTTTGATAATCGCTGATGTATATTTTTATTTGTAGACTCGGCTAACCCATTTCCCTGTGGATAATAATTGGCCAAATATTTAAGTTTGAATCCTCTTTTAAGTGCAAATTCAGTCATTGCATTTCCAGAAAAGTATGATGCATTATCAAACATTAAAGTGAAAGGTAATCCAAACTTGGTGATTATAAATTGATCTATGAACTCAATGATATTTTCAACATTAGCCATCTTGAGTGGAACTGCTTCTACCCACTTAGTAAAATAATATGTCACTGTAAGGATATATCTATGCTGCTTGGAAGAGTGAGGAGCAATCTCACCTATTATGTCCAATCCCCATTGACTGAAAGGTTGGTTGATTTTAACTGGTTGTAGTGGTAAGGATGGCTTCTTTTGTCTTCCAGCAGTACTTTGGCAGACTTGACATTTCCTCACGTAACTGTGCGAGTCTTTGAATAACGTGGGCTAATAATATCCTGCATGCAATATTTTATGTGCAGTAACATCTCCAGCATAGTGTCCGCCTGCTGGCCCATCGTGGGGTTCCTGCAAAACTTTATCAGCTTCAGATTTCTCAAGACATCTAAGCAGAACAGAATCATAATTCATTCTAAAAAGAATATCATCTATGAGCTGATATTGTTTGGCTTTCAACCTTAGAGCTCTTTTCTTAGTATAATCGAGGTATGAAGGAGCATATCCATTCTTAAGATAATAAATGATATCAGCGTATAATGACTCTTCATCATTTAGGCTTACCTCGCACACTTGTACTTCTACAGATGGGATTTCAGAAATTTGCGACACTCCAGCCAACATTTTGCAGAAGCCTTGACCTCTTACAATGTTTGTTGGTTTAATTTCTATGTCATATTCTTGTAAGGCAGTTACCCAATTGGCCCTCTTCTCACCCACATCCTTTTGTACTAGAAGATTCCTTACCGCTGGAAACGGTACTATAATTTTATTATGGGTTTTGAGTAAAAAAGGTCTGAAGTATTTGATTGCTTTGAAAATAACATAAGCCTGTTTCTCCACATCGGATTAATTTAATTCAACAGCCTGCAAATTTGAACTGAAAAAAGAAATTGGTGCTTCCGCCTTTTCTTGATTCGTTTGAGTGAGTATCGCAGCATATGACCTATCTGAGGCAAATGTGTATAAAACAAAAGGCTCTAAAAAAATCGGAGTTGCTAAAGATGGAGCATTAATAATAGCATGTTTGATCAGGTTGAACGCTTCATGTTCATCTTGGCCCCATTTAAAGTTAGAGATCTTTTTAATCATGGTTTGTAAAGGAGATACGATTTGTGAAAAATCTAGAACAAATCTCTTTACAAAATTGATTTGACCAAGGAAAGATTGAATGGCTTTTTTGTTATGAGGTAGGGATATTTCAGAGATTTCTTTGATTTTGTCAGAATCGATGTGAATTCCAGATTTTGACACTATGAATCCTAGAAGTTTCCCTTCACTTAATGCGAAAAAAGATTTCTTTGGGTTAAGTGAAATTTTGTACCTTAAACATTGTTGGAAGATTTGTTTCAAGTCTTTGAGATGGTCGCCTCATTTCTTGGAGTACATGGTTATATCATCCAAGTAAATTACTATAGATTTATCGACAAAACCTTTAAACGCAATGTCCATGGCTCTCTAGAATGTGGCACAAGCATTAATCAAACCAAATGGCATCTTTCGATATGCATATGTGCCCCATTTAGTTCTGAATGTGGTCTTCAATTTATCATCATGATGTACCAGAACTTGATTGTATCTTGAAAATCCATCCAAGAAAGACATTAATTCTGAGCTTGCCACTGCCTACAATATCTACTCCATAGGTGGTAAGGGAAAATTGCCTTTTTCACAGGCTTTGTTAAGATTGCGAAAGTCAATACAAATTCTAATATCTCCATTTTTCTTTCTAACAGGTACCATATTGCAGACCTATTTAGAATGTCTGATGCGAAAGATTATCTTGGCTTTCAACAGCTTATTGAGTTCAGTTTTTATCTGATTTTCTAAGTTGGGATGAATCTTTCTCAATTTTTGTTGGATAGGTTTTTCGTTATCGGTCATCGGAATAGTATCTTGGATGATAGAAGTGTCGTATGTTTTGAGTTCATCATAGTTCCAAGCAAAAACGTTTTTGTATTGTCTCAAAAGACGAATATATGCTAGTTTTTCTTCGGGGGCTAGGCCAAGGCCTAGATTTATGTTTCGGGGTTTGGCATCGGTTCCTAGGTTTACTAATTCATAATTCAAAGTCGAACTTTGGAGCTTCGAATTGGTAGACATTTTAAACCGATCTTTCAAATCGTACAAGTCTTCTAACTTGACCACTGATTTAGGTATAGCATTGTGAGTGCTTCTTGTTGTAATTGTTGATCATGTTGATCTTCGTCGATTATTTGGTTGGAGTAGGATCTTCCAGAAGTAAGGAAATTTACGATATCAAGATCGTCATTGAATATTCTCCAATTTGTGATGTTGTCAGGAATAGAAGGTCTAAAGATTAATTCTATTGAGAATCTATCTGGACTAAAATATTCTGAAGGAATGAGCTTAGAAGATACATTAGCTAAAAGGTCAGCAATTGCATTCTGGAGTCTGGAAATTGATGAAATATTGAATGCTATAAAATGCTCAGTCAAATATTGAACTAAAGATTGATAGTGTTTTAAATGACATGATAAGCAATGTATAGTATTCCGTACCTGTCTGACTACAATTTCAGAGTCTCTAAAGACTTGGAGGTACTTTATATCTAGCTCGATTTCTTTGTACATCCCTTGAACTAAAGCCTCATATTCTGTTGTATTGTTGGTACAATCAAATTCGAGCCTGTATGTTAACATGATTTTGTCTCCTTCTAGACTAATTAGCACGCATCCTGCTCCTGCTCCTTCGTTAGATTTAGAACCATCAAAAAATAATTCCAAAACAAAGATTTATTTACAGGTCTATCTAAAAAATTGATACATTTTGAACTATCCGTTCGAGAAAAATTTTCGACTTGGGACAAAACAGAATGTTCTAAATAAGGGGGTGTATGAACATGAAAATTACCGAGAAAAGAATCCACTGAGTAATTGCCAATTATGCTACTGTTATATGCTACTGGTTCATTTCCCCCCTCTAACTCCGTTACTATGTACTTCTGATGTAATTCTCGTTCAACTTTTATTTGATTTGGCTTACCATTGTAAGGAAGCCACTTGTGCGACCAGTCAGTTGCGAAGTATCCATGTAGTTTTTTTGACGAATCCCTGCTAAGAATTAAGCCATAAAATTCAAGGATATCAGCGACTAAGATGTCAATAACTTGACATACCTTCGGGTTGGATGACATCCTTATGGTTACTTGATTTAGTTTTCTGATGACTTCGACTTGAGATCGATCCAGCTAAACCATGCGAGCAACGGATTTCTGTGGTTGAACGTTTAATTTGGTGCATATGGACTTTGGTAAAATATTTGATGAAACACCTGAATCCACTAAACAATTATGTACATTTTTGTTAAAAAATTCATAAGGATAAAAGGGGGAGTATGAGATCTCGATCTACCTCCAATTAAAGCGATGACTTTTGGATCTATCTTATTAGTCGTATTAGTTGGAGGTCTTCCCATGCTCTGAGAAGCTTAAGAAATTACAACGGCAGGAAAAGGTGCAACTGGCACAGCATGTAATTCTTTCATCATTACCTTTTGTTGATGCTTTAGCTTGTTCAATTCATACAGAGTGATGTTGGCTGTAGTCTTTTTCATGTCTTCTATAATATTGTACTCCATTTCATCTGAAACGATCAGTGTTTTAGATGGAGTAGGTGAATCTGTTTGGACTGGGCTAGTTTGAGTTGTTTTAGATGTCATTTTCTTTGTTGCAACTTTATCCTTTGTTGTAGATCTTGCGCTCTTTGGTTTTTGGGTAGTTTGGGGAGGATCAAGCTAATTTCTACTTCGTGTGTTAATTGGGAGTACTTATTGATCTTCCTCTTGTGCAAGGATGAAATCCCACATTCCTTGTAATTCTACAACTTCTTCATCATCGGTTTTCCATTCAGTGGCAATTTCCTCTTCCTCTTCCTCGGATTTAACACTTTTTATAGCATTGGGTGGCCTTGAATCCGTTGACGAGCCTCTTTTAAAATCTCTGTAGGACCTTTTTGAAGAAGTTTCTGCTACTTTCTTTTTTATGTCGACCATTTCATTGGACATGGTCTTCAGAATGTTTTGCAATCCCTCCAAATCGAATGGATCTTTTGCCTGTTTCTTCTTGGACTCTTCTTTGAAGGTGACCTTCTTAGACTTTCATTCTTCTATCGTGTATTTCTTCTCTAAAGCTATTATACGTTTGTCTACTACTTTGGCTTCTTTCATGTTTTCGGCTAGGGTTATTCTATTCGCCCTGTCCACGAAGATTGTTATATTTGATGGTAATGCAGTCATATACCATTCACATCACACTTCCTAGCTAGGATGGGAAGCAGTAGAAATTTTGTTTAGAATTTTATTGAAACGTAGATTGAAATCTTTGATTGATTCTCTAGATTCTACCTTAAGGTTGGATAGGTCATTGATTAACGTTTCCGTAGACCTGTCATCACCAAACTTGGTTAGAAATTGGTCTTTGAAGATGTCCCAACTGGTAATAGATCCAGAGGGTAATGAGAAATACCACAATCCGGCTGTTCCTTGCATAGCATAAGGAAATAGTCGAACAACAACATCTTCATTAGTAACCCCGTTGAGGTTGATGGATATCATAAAGTTGTTTATGTGCTCTTCTGCTAGCATTCCTACCTCGAGATTGAACTTGGGCAGCCATTTCTCAGGATGGTCCGGTATTTGACTCAAGGGTGCAGGCATTAAGATTTCCCCAGGGTTGTTCCATGGAGACTGGGCCATTGCTGAACTACTAACAGGGGGATTTGCAGAAGATGATCCCTGTGGTTGGGAAGATGAGGTGATTATGATCGTAGATGATTGAGGAGGAGTTGTGGGGATTCCACTAGGTGGATTGATAATGGTCTGAGGTGGAGGAGTAGATGGTTGACTTCGCGGTTGAAAGGTTGAGATGGATGATGTTGATGAAAGAGTCTCACTGTCAGACCCTTTAGGTGACTTCCTTGCTCTTTTGCTTTTGGAAAGAGGTAATTCGGTTGGCCGAGCACCGAACTTTTCACTCTTTAATCTAGTCAGGGGATGAGAAGGGTTATACTGCGAAGTCATGTTGCCCTGAGATTTATCAGATCTTTGAGGGGAAATGGAAAATCATTGAAGTTTTTGAATCAGAGATTCGACTTCAGGAAGTTCAATAACAGATTGTTCTGAAATGTCAGGATTTGTAGCAGCGGTTGATGCTCTAGCGACTTCTAACTCTGGATTTAAGTGTAATGGAGAAGTCGGGGGAGATGGTGAGGGCGATTTACTCTCAGAATGGTATTTTGATTTGGATTTAGTTGCCATTCATAGTTCAGGCCCTCCTTCTAGCACAAAATATATTGAAGGCACCGAAAATTGGGTCAACAACAAGGGGGATATCCGCCCGGTCCAGACCTTGGTTGGTAGCTCCTTATCCGTTTGGTATAGCGAGTCCGACTGGGGATATGGGACCAGTTTCCCAATTTAGTGTGTGTGTGTGAGAAAGATGGGTATTTCTATTCTAAATGGAATACTTCTATCCTATTTCTAATCTAATGTTATGCTATTGTATTCTAATAAACAGAAAAACATTGAAATTTATGCTAACCCGGGGTGTGATCTTTCTTCTATGCGATCTAAAAAGATTTCAAGCAATAACTGGTAATAAAGATCATTCAGATATTATAAGAAAAGAATTCAATAAGGATGAACTACTTCGTACAAGAAGTTAGACGAAACAGTTGTGAAAACTTATCTCATAAATGAGATATTCATACACTAAACATAAACAAATAGTTATCATCGTACAAAAGTGCCAAATTATAACTCAGACATCCATGCTGTAATACATAAACAACTGAAAACTGAATATCACTTTAACGCATAAGCATAAATGGTTAAGAGATAAAAGTACCATTTATAACTAGTCCTACTCATGAGCTTCAAGCGACAATTGATTTATCTCTCCTTGATTTAACATCCGCTAAGAGTACAGAAGTGCAACATCAGTAGCAGATATCAAATGCAAATATCAAATAAACCCTGTTCCATTCATTCACGAAGACCTCCTCTGAGGGTGCAAAAGTGCATGTTCTGAGGACAAGTTTTTTATAAATTTCTGGACCCTTCTCTAAATGCACAAGAAGGGTTTAAATACTACTAACTAAATAACTTATTTAAGAAATTGAGAATTTGGTTTAAATGACTGTCCTCTTTCTAAGTAAAACTATTTTTAAAATTAAATCTACTATCTAACTATTTCTAATTCTACTCCTTAATGTCACAAGAATTCAGTATTTTCCTGAGTGGAGTCAGCTGACTGTCTTCTGTCTTTGGTTGAGTTAAGCAAACAGAATTGGCAAGAGCTGGCATTATCTTCTTAGTAAAATTGATGATATACTTGAGAACCATCCAATGGCTATGTATCATTACCATGTATGCCTGGTAAAATCCTATTTCAACTTGGTTAACCCTTGGACTCCTTCTACTTTTCCTTTAGTCTTCTATTTCCAGTTTGTTTCTATCGTTGATTTCTTGCAATTTTCGGGGCTTCCAGGTGACTGAGTAACTAGGGGCCTTCCTTTCTGAGCAATTTTTATTATCGATGCGCGATTAATGCTAAGCGCTCTTCACGCATCGAAAACTACCTCTGTTTCTTGATCCAAGCTTCCCCGATGCATTTTTTTTCCTCTTGCGCCTTTTTCTCTCATTCAGTATATAAAGCTCAAAATTTGTAAAAATAGTGATTCCATGAGCTCTTGACCCTGAGAATTAAACTGTCTGTTTCTAGTATCAACATCTTTTAGTACCCATTCAACCATGGCTGTATATGAGAAATTTGTGATAGATGCCTCAGAAGAGTTCTGCGGTTGTTTTTCTTCCTTAAGTCGATTAGGTGTGCCTTCCGAAATGTACAATGAAGCGCTGCCTTTCCTCCTCATAGTTTTCTGCATACTACCCTGTATAATGCTTCCTCCTTCTTTCCTGCAGTTTACATTGAGGTTGAAGTAATGATAAAATATAATGAAAAGAAAACTTTAAATTCCGATGATATGCAAAACATGCCACCTTACGTGAACTATTTCTTCGAAAAACACAACACCATACTTCATTAACAACTCGCAATAACTCATTAATTTGCATGAAAATACATGACCAACTCTTGGCTGAAAAAGTTTTCTCAAATAATGAGCCATAACCAACTATGATGGAGGGGTCCTACGATTTTTCTTTGCGATATCACAGATCGTTGTATCTCAAATCACAACATCATCGTGTTGTTTTTTATCACAAGGTCGCAGTATCACAATATCACAACATCGTAATTTCGCAGTATCGCAATATCGCAGTATCGCAATTTCGCAGTATCGCAATATCGCAGTATCGCGATATCGCAGTATCACAATATCACAGATCGTTATAATCCTTATGTGTGATTCATGTGATTTTTGCGATGCGCGATATGCAATATTGCATATCGGAAATTTTAGAGTTTTTTAATGTAAGTTTTTCGCGTCGCAATCTCGCATTTTTCATCATTTTAACTCATTAGAATGTGCCCTATCATTCTTTACGCGATGCGATATCTCTTAAGGAGTGAATTTAATTTTCTTCATTATGAAACTTAGTTTTTTTAAATTCTTCAAGGTATTTTCCTAAGTCCATGATGTTGTAAGTTTAATCTAAAAAGAAAATGTAACACTAACTAATTTTTTGATTTTTTACTGAGGGTCCCCACTTATTTAGTATTAGCAATAACACTTCATAAGGAGGGGGGTTGTTGGTGGCCACAACACTCCATTAGTAAGCATTTCTTGTAGAAACTTTGTCAAATTTGTCTTCAAATCTTCCATGTCTGTCTTCAAATCTATCTTCAATCTGTCTTCAAATCATCCATCTTAGTTTCCATGCCGTTCATCTTAGCTTCCATGCCCTCCATCTTAACTTCCACGCCATCCATCTTAGCTTCCACGTCATCCATCTTAGCCTCCACACCATTCATCTTAGCTTCTACGCCTTTCTTTAAACCATCCATCTTAGCTTCCATGCCTTTCTTTAAACCATCCATCTTAGTTTGTGCATCTTTCTTTAAATCATCCATCTTAGCTTCTGTTACTTTTTGTGCGAGTGACATTTGTTGTACTTGGTATTTTAATTTCAATATATCATGTTGCATTTCTTCTTCTTCTTCATGAATCATGGTAGAGCTTTTAGGTTGCTTACTAGGTGTCTCCATTTTCTTTCTTCGGGGCATAAATTACCAATAATAATGCTTCACTATGTCCTTTGAATTCCTTCAAACTGACTTTTCAAACCAAGCTTATGTAAAAATTGGGAAAAAAAACTACACACCTTTTTTTTCACTTTGTAGGAGCCTAATATTGAACCTGATGTATTTCTGTAATTTCAGTTCTTCCAGTTCTGCAATCGCAACCTGCACTAGCCCTCTATGTCCTCTTTCTAATGCCACTAGTCTGATCAAAATTGGATTCTCTAAGAATATGCACAATCTCCCAAGATGACCTGATTATATACCTTTTTAGAAGAGAAAACTTGTATGAAGTGCCATGTGTCACTGTTTTAATATCTAGATCTAAAAAATATATAAAAGAAACTACAATCCATCCTCTTTCTATAACCTCTTATGAAATTTCAATCTGATTCTCAGAGAGACAATGATGACGATTTCTCCAACGTGACAAGTTTGGAATGTAATTCGGGGGTCTCCAAACACCCTAACTTCCTCAAACTATATCTGCGAAAATGTAGCGAGACAGGATCTGAAATTCATAGCTGAGATTCAGACCAATTGCTTCTCAATTGGGTTTTTTTTTAGCTTTTGAAACTTCGTACCGAAAGTGTTATAGCGAAAATCCCACGATGGCCTGTTTTAGTTTAAATTCTGCAGCTTGCAAAAACCCTAACTTCCTCATATCATATCTCTGAAAATATAGCGAGACAAGCTCTGAAATTTGGACCCGAAGTTTAGCGCGATTTCTTCTCAAATAGGTTTTTTTTTTTGTTTCTGAAACATCACAGAAAAGATTATAGCGAAAATGCCAGGATGACCTATTTGTAGCAGTGAAACCCTAGAATCGAAAGCTCTGATACCAAATGTTAGGAAATCGGCTCACAAAAAGATAAAAGGATAGATCAAAACCTTAGAATTCATCCTCTTTGAGGGGGTAACCTCCTTTACATTACGCAAATGAATAATTCTTGGATGATTCAAATGAAAAAACCTCATTTCTATACATAGGAGTCTAAGGGAACACAATATATCCAAGATGACCTAACAATAATAATATAAAGGCACAAAAATAACAATAGTGGGATTCTATGGGGCACAATAATAACAATATGGGGAAAATAGGGGCACAACAATAACAATAAGGGATACAATGACAATAGTAATGGGGGAATCACTAGTATTATAGGGACCTAACACATAACTAATCTATGTGTTTTTACGATGATCAACAGATACTACACTTCATGGCCAACGTTGATGTCTTCAAGGACACAATGATTAATGAACATGAGCATCAACAATTTTTGCAACTACAGATGATGAAAAGAAAGGCAACCTCATCCCTAAGGCTGTGGTATCTCCAGAAAATCTCTTTGACTTGTAGAACCTCTTTCAAGGGTCAAGCAATAGAAAAACCCATAGTTCCACCATGATGCATGAATATATAAATTTGGGAACACAAAAATATCTGAAGTCTTTCAATCTCGATACATGTTGCACACAGCAGGAGTGGCATCCCTTTGTCCACTTGTTGAAACAATAACAAGATGTGTTCACGTGGAGATATGATGATCTAGAAAGCATATGAAATAGGAATAGTCCAACATGTGATTCCAATCAAACAAGGGTTCAACCCATTTCAGCAGAAGTTGAGGAAAGTACATCTATCACTTCAACCCCTCATACAGAAAGAGTTGACCAAGCTGTTGGATCCACGGATCATATACGAAGTTTATTATTCCATCTATGTTTCCAACCTTGTTCTTGTACATAAGAAGTCCGGGGAGATCTGATTGTGCGTTGATTTTTGAAACTTGAACTACGCCTCGGACAAAGACAACTACTCCATGCCATCTATGGAACATATTTTATAGACAGTATCTGGGGCAAATATTTTCTCCTTACTTGATGATTTCTTAGGATATAAGTAGGTTCTGGTAGCGAAATCTGATCGACTTAAAACTACCTTTTGTATCAAGTGGGGTACGTTTGCATATAGAAGAATGCCAATTAGGCTTGTCAATGCAGTCACAACCTTTCAGTATGCCATGGAAATCATCTTCTATAGACTCATCAGACAAAGCATAGTGATATACCTTGATGACATGACTGTGTTTTCGAGAAAATGGTTAGACAAAATATGCCATTTGAAGAAGATGTGCAAGCGATGCCAAAAATATGGGATTTCCTTGAATCTCAAAAATAACATATTTGCAGTGTCTGAGGGGAACCTCCTTGGGCACATAATTGCTAGAAGTGGGAGAAAGGTTGATCCAGATTAAGTATAGATCATTACACAAATCCCTCACCCAGCCAACAAGAAAGCAATGTAGTCCTTCTTCGGAAACATAAATTTCCTCTGAAATTTCATCTCGAATTATGTGCAGATAGTAAAATTGATGCAAGATATGATCAAGAAGGATGCATTCTACAGTTGGGGTAAGAGGGAAAAGAATGCAATCACCTATTTCAAGCAGGTTATAATAGATTTGCCTGCACTTTACAACCCATATTTCAACAAAATTTTCTTGATATACACCCTCATCTCTGACAACTTGCTTGTTGCAGTACTCACTTAGAATGAACCCAACCACCCCACTCATTGAAAAACAAGCATACACGGTATACAAGGTAGTGAATCACTCTAGACCCTACTTACTGAAGAACCATTGCATAGTCTATGTGCCTCACCCAGCAGTCTACTCACTTCTTGTACAACAAGATTTGGGTGAATGACATGCGAACCGGATGATGGGCTTGTAAGGGTATGATCTTGACATCAATCCAGTTCACACTATCAAGGGTCATGGTCTTTACCAACTAAGAGATAAAGCAGCCCACACATAGGAGGAAGAAAAAGAGCTCATTGGTTGTAAGCAAGAAATCAAGATGTATGATGTAGAGTGGGCAACATTCAATGTGTGCGGAAACTCTTGGTATGAGGATGTGCACCAATACCTTGAGCATGGCACCATACCCTCCCACTTCTCAATGAGGCAGAAGAGGGCACTATCCCTCAAAGCTTGATCTTATCAGTTGGTGCACAAAGTGTTTTAAAGAAAGCACAGTAACAGAATCTTCCTCAAGTGCTTGGAGTCACATTATTCAGAGAAGTTCTTGCATGATTTACATGATAGACCAATCGAGGGCCACTTCGTGGAAATACCACTGTGCACAAATTTGTTCAAGTTAGTTTTTAATAGCCCACGTTGTTCAAGGATGCACAAGCATACGCCCACAACTTCGTAGTCTACTAGCAATGTGCTAACAAAACACGAATATCAGCAGCCCCACTGCACCCTCTTATAGTAACTACACTATTCCAACAATGGGACCTGGACATCATTGTGAAAATTTTCCCACATTTGTCAAAACAACGCCGTTACATCTTGACAACTATTGATTATTTCACACAGTGGAAAGAAGTAGTTCCGCTTAAGCAAGTGAATGAACATGAAGTCATTAGCTTCCTCTAGCAAAATGTCATCTCATGCTTTCATGTTCCGGTATCACTTGTGTTTGACAATGCAACTTTCTTTTCATCTTTGAAGCTTTATGATTTTGCAAACATGTATGGTATTGTGGTAAAAAACTCATTTAATTACTACCCACAAGGAAATGATCTCGTAGAATCCACAAATAAAAAAATTATCCATATTATCAAGAAGAGCATTTACTCTGAACAATGTAACTGACACTTCACTTTGGTTAATGCCTTAAGGGATGACCGCATAACACCTAAACCCTCTCTGAACACTTCACCATATTTCCTGGTTTATGGGAACGAAGCCATCCTTCCACCAAAAATTTACTTTCCTGCACCCCAATTACGCCAAGAATCCCAAGGAAAGCCTTGTTTGCTAGTTCAACGTAACATGGATACACTTCACAAGTTGCAAGAAAAAAGGATGAAAGCAAAAGGAAAATTCACACTCCACCATAACCGTATCAAGAGATGGTTCGATAAGAAGTCTGTAGGGAATGCTAACTTCGATGTCGGTTACTTAGTCTTGAAATGGGATAGACCTCATGAAGACAACGGGAAACATATGAAGTTCTAGTGTTTATGAATTGGTTTGTACACTATCCATGAGAAGCTTGGCCCACACACATACCATCTACAATTAATTGACGCAAGGATTGACAACGTCCCTGTCAACAGTCAAGATACTAAACGCTATTTTCAGTAAGTCGAGGCCACGCCCCGTGCGATGTACATAGTCTATTTATTTCTTCTTGTCCTTTTTCTTTGCTTACTATTTTGGTTTCTCTTTTTTTTTTTGCCTAGTTTCATGCTATTTTTGGTTTTGTAAATAACTATTGCTCTATATTCAGTTCTAGCTTTGAATGACTATGTGGACTAAGATCCAAAGAGTCTTGTGACACTGTAGCACATGGCCAGTCTTGCGTCCATCTTCTCTATGCTTTTTTATAACCTTCAACTGATGAAGTCTTGATAGAAAATAAAATCTATGTGCAAGGGAAGCTTGGGTCCAACCATGAACCCGTGTCCACATTGGGAAACCCCATGCTTGTACTCAACCTTCTGGTCTGTGTATTCAAGCTCATCCAACTAGTAGAAACAAAGAAGGGGAAATCTAAACAAGAAAACCTATGTCAAAGGTATTACATGCTTCTCTAAAGGAACAACCTCTTTTTCTCTCAAAAAGTCGGGACCCCTCTTCCACCCCAAGAATAAATAAGTGCTTATGCAGAGTCCTCTTAAAAAATACAAAGATGAAAGTAGAGAAAGGCTTCTTGTGGAGATAGGTAAAGCATGCAACTGCACTAGGGTACTGACCAGGTTCACTAGTAGTGGATAAATGCATGTGTTCCTACATGAATCTATTGGGGTACTGTCTGGGCCAGCTAGAAATAGAGAAACACTAGAGATGAAAACTTATACTCGGAAACTTTTTAACTCGTGAGCCAAACTACCCTTCCCAATTTTGAAACATTGTGATCAATCTAAAACTTGTTTTGTTTTACTGAGTCCGCAAAAGGTGAACCATGTCTATCCATGGAGTAAGTGGGGAAGCCGAGGTAACCCACACAATGATCAATACTCCTTGATAGACCAAGGCCCTGCGCTGTAAATGGACCAAAACAGAGAAGATGGTATTCAACTAGTGTGTCACCAAGTGTTGTAGCCATTGCAACACCCTCCAAAATTTTGTCCTGCATCCAATTTAAGAGCCTTCCTTGGGATTTTCCTTGATGTTTGCAAGCACTTAGGCTCATCCCATGAGCTCGTGTTGACTCTTTTCACCCTCCTCACTTAACCGTTCACCAAACATCTTTTAGTATGTTGATCGCAATGTCATGCTTGCAGCCATGTTCTAGCTATTTTCACAACCTTCTTCGTGTGTACAAGTTGTATTCGCTATGTAAGCATATGTCGTACCCACACGTGAATTTGTATGCCATGTTGTGCAAGTTTCGTGGCGGTCATTCAACGATGTATCACAAGTGTCAAGCTTGCCGCCCGCAACCATTGATTGGTCACACTAAGCATGTTATCTTGTTGGTTCAAGGTGTCTTGTCGTTGAGTTATGTTGAGTGTTTTTTCACAAGGTCATGTATGGAGAAGTCCACTCGCCCTCACACTTAGTCATTTTGCTGAAAATATGTTGACCGAACTACCCTCCAACAACTGGACCTCCATTAACATCCAATGTGTAGTCTCAGCGCTTAGTGATCATATACTGCTACCCAGAATTTTGCAGAGCTTGAGGCTGCCTTCTAGGCGGTCTACACTGTGCAATCCTAGAATAAACCCGACTGACTATCACCTAGAAAAATGCAAAAGATTCTTAGCAAGCCATCTAAATATGTGCTTCTTGCAAGGAAATCTATCAAGCTTCGTGCTAGTCAACCTGAGATTCTGACCGGGCAGTGGCTCTGGGCTTCACTCCTCAAAAAAACTACACAAAAGCTACCAACATGCCTGCCTCCAATGACTAAATAAATTCTGTACACATGAAAGACATGAACCCACTACTTGTCACTGAACTGTCCTCAAAATTTGCGTAGTTATGTTAGCCAGTCACCTTATTAGCCGATTGCTTCTCCTCCTAAAAACTGCGTAGTTTTCATGGGTTTTCTCCCAGCTATCTGACACCCTACTCAACTCAAAAACTGCGTAGAGATGTCTTGCAGGCCAGCCTCCCAGTTCTGTGCATTTTTGTCCAGCAAGCTCCCACAACATTCTCCCAGCCTCCTTAAAGAATCTACGCAACTTTCACTGCCAGTGTCCTCGTTGCTACTTGGACTGCCTCCTTGGAAAATTTATGCATATCTACCCCTCAGCCAAGCTAGATCCCACAGACAGTCACTGTTGATCCAAACTTCCCATCCTAGCCTCCCAGTGACCTCTGTGCAATTTTCCTTGATAGTGCCCAAAGCTCGCGTCCTGACTTGAAATGTGCTCTGTGTAGTTTCAAATCCTTGTCCTCATTCCTGGTCACCTGCATCCAAAAAGGAAAGATGATGCATCATGATAAACTAGGAGATTTATGGATTTGATTTCGTCTCATCATGAGTGATTGCAAATACAGGTACATGGATGAAACTTGGCGAGAAAATGAACATGATGAACAAGGAGCATATGCAAGGAGACTTGTTCATGAACGAATGAACACATGGAGCATGCCAAGTACAACCAAAGGAAATACATGCACATGAAACATCAAGAGAACACGAAGACCATTGAAGAATCTGCACACCTTTCCATGCAAAGGGGAATCCATGATACACCAAGAGCGCACTCATCACTCAGCATTACTGCAGCTCGACATGGCCACCACCAGTAGCATGAACATACTAGCATTGTCATGTCAAGTCATGTCACAAGTCATATCGGCCACAGCACTACTATGTTCCATACTCTTGTAATCAATGTAATGTAACATTGAAGTCCATGAGACACACATGTAAATTTGAAGACTCATGTAAGTCAAACAGTCATGAGGGAACTCGAACAGTCGTAAGGGTCAGTTTCACCCTTGGCTATATATACCCCTCATTTGTACATGCAAAGGACTTTTCAACTTCGCTCCTCCCACATAGCGTTGAGAGTTTGTAGTCTTTTATTTGAGGAGCGAGCAATGGCTCCAATGCCCCACTATTGGGGCTAGTGATGTAATGGTGTGTCGACATGTCTTGGAACTTTCGCTTAATTCAGAAGCCTGATAATAGGTCAACACGTTTTCACACATGTATTGTATTCATTTGTAATACTATTTTTCGGATGCTTGTAATGCATGTTGCTTTAACCTATATTAAGACACTAGACTATTTTAGTTGTTCTAGTACATATTCGTTCGAAAATGTGTTGTACTAGTTGTTAATGTTGTCTCGCTCGTGTGCATTATTCTGCCAAACGCTCGACCAAACCATTATTAGAAACTTGTTATACCGACTGTCACACTCATGTGGACTATTCCACTGAGTGTTATATGTGCTATCCATTCATTGTGTGTTTGTGATTATTTCATCCATGTGGAGTACTTCTCCAAAAGCTATGCACATCCTATTGTGTTGTGTGTCTCTAACAGAGTTGGGACTATTCCCTTTCGACTTCACGCTCACTCTCAACCTCTCCCTCTGCAGTGAAAGAACCTTCCCCCAAGTAACACTAGGCACTCACCAGGCACGTGAACCTCACTATCCAAAGATAAAGAAAATCGCTCTTATATGTTGACAACCAAGAGCTAAGGAAAACCTTTAAGACAATGAAACCACACGATCATACAGGATGGGATTGCTACACCAAACGATGTGAGGTATAGAGGGGACTTCATACTAGGAGGATCCCCTAAAATTTGCCGAGTCCACCACTGTCAGCACTCTCTAAGATAAAATTTATTAAAATCTCCACATAGAATGAAAGTTCACATGATTATATTATTTTACTCTTTTATTCAAATATTTGTATAATTAGTTTTGTTGGGTTTGGTTTTTAATTTGGGCTTGTCTTTCAGCTTTTTCTTTCTTCATTTCACATTTTTTAAGTTTTCTTTCCATTTCTTTTCCCTCTTTCTTTTGGTTTTGGTTTGATTTTGGTCACTCCACCATGATATATGTGGAAGGCCTTTTCTTCACCCAACAATGGTTGGCATACATGAGAAATCTTTACTCTATCAAGTTCATGAATTTCATTTATCATTAAAGGTATATCTTTATGTAATCCTAAAGCCCTGTTTTTAAAAATATTTTCCATGGACGAATACAGATCATTTATAACCTATATAGTTCACATTTTCAAGGAAATAATTTACCTAAGTTTAACAAAATGGATCCCTCCCATTCCTCCACTTTATAAAACCTCTTGTTGATAGTCGCAGGGAAAGATTCTTGGAGTCGAGATTATGGAATTATTATATCCATTAACATAAGTATCTATTACCATCCCACCTATTTCACTTAGGTACATCATAAACTAAAAGCTTGCAAATGCGCTAATCAAAAGGGTGATTACAAGATGAAGCATGGGAAATACAGGTAAACTCGTTGGGGCTATGGATGCTTATTGGTAGCGGGGATATGCTTCTATGACATAAAAGACAATTTTGCTAGGGTGATTTTTAGGCTCGCTGGCAATGAAATATTTCTAGAGACCATTCATAAAAATGAATATATGCTTGATCAAAGGACTCCTATCTATACATTCTCTCATTTTTCATACGAGGTAATTTTAAAATATTTTTTCCCAAATTTTCGATTCTTGATTTTTTGCTGAAGTCTGCTTTGAATAATTATATTTTTAAGCTCATATAGCCTAATCAATTTATGTGGGACCCATGGAAATATTTTATTGTTTGAAAATTCAATGGACTCCATTATTTTTAACTTTTAGGTAAATTGAAGTTCATTATCTTTAACTAAGATAACTAATTCTTCCACGTGTGTCGCTAGTATTATAGTGAAAACTCAACCCCCCCATTTTTGACTTATTTATTTCAAATAATGTGGACCCTTTTCATAAATTTTTGGCTAAATCACCTTTTTAATATTTCTTTTGGTTAAGTGTCCTACAATTTTACTAATTTTTCATTTTCATCATATTACTATTTTGATTGTGTCATTGAGTTCGAATTTTCACTAGCTTTCCATCTATACTTGTTTCATCTTATTTGGTTACACGAATGAAAATAGTGCTCATCCAAAGTTCGATAATTTTTACTGTCTTAGTTAAAAAGATACAAAATGTATATTATTTTAGTATTGGTAAATAAATTAGTAATTGATTGTAAATATTAATTCATAGTTAATTTTTTACTAATTAATTCATTTTTTACTGACTTTCCTACAAAATAATTGTAGCCAAATTGTAGAAGAATTAAAATTATGAGTTTTCTGGATCTCAGTAATATATGACAATTCACAATTTTAAAAGAAATTACGAAATCTGAAATCTTAAAATTCCAAAGTGGTTGTAGTTTCTAATGGACGAGTCCCAATCTAATTGGGCCCCACTTCACCTCACCTCCTCCCTTACTCTCTTACAAACCCTAATAAAAAACTTCTAATATAAAAAACCCCAATATAAAAATCTCTAATATAAAAATCCCAATATAAAATGATTCCAATATAAAAACCTCCTATATAAAAATCACGATATTAAAAATATTGATAAAAAGACCTCCAATATTAAAAATTCCCAATATAAAATAAAACTTATGATATATCAAAAACCTCTGACAAATAAATTCCGATATGACGTATGGGAGATCGACATTTTTATTTGATGTAAAACCCGTTCATATTTAAAATTATTCCATACTCAAACCTTCCGAGCTCTCATGTCATTCGACAGTTTAACGTAATTGTTTTCATAAAATGTATCCTTATACCTCCCATACATTAAACCTTCACCTCATTTCAAAAGTCCTTCCTTTTTTTAATTTGATCCATTTTAATGGATCTAAAACAGCTTAAATTATTTTATTCGATCCATTATAATGGATCCAAAGCCACTCGTCAAATTTTTAAAATGTTTTTGATCTAATTAATAATTTCTTTAATTGAATAAAATTTAAATTAATATAATATACATTTTTTTACTTAAATAAATTTTGATTTAATTCTATGACATTAATCTGCAATAATAATTTAATTTTTTGTGATTTAAATAAATTAAAAAATTAAGTATTATTTGTTAATTAGATTTTAATTAAAAATATATAGTTTTGGTCGAGATATAATTTTTTCCAAAATTGTGGTAATTTTGATAGTTCAACTTTGGAAGCTCATAAGTGGAGTTTTATTTGGCCATATGAAGCCCAGGATGGTTTATTAGATAGATAAAATCACAGAGAATATTTTTTAAGTGGTTACATGACTATATTCAACTACTAAATGATTGTAAAATTTAGCATAAAAATAAGCTCCGAATTTGTGGCCAAAAATAATTTTCTTAGTTTAATTTTTTAACTTTTCATTTTCTCAGAGTATCTGTTGATTAGCAAATGATTCAATGATGGTATCTTGACAAATAATATTATTTACATATTATTTTTATTTATGTATTTAATTAAAATTGTTTGAATCTGTTTGTTTTCCAGATTTGGTATTTTTTTATTTTAATTTGCATTTTAATTTAACTTTGATTGGTTTTTAGCAAGAGAATAGTTGAGGAGATGAGGAAGATAAGATTTGAATGAATGAAATTTCTCCAACAAGAAAAGAAAATGAATTTTTACCAATGAAAATTGTTGGAGCAGGTTTGTTCTTCAACACCTCTCCTATTTGGAATTCAATCTTGTAATTATATATAGTGGTTTGTGGAATGGATAGAGGCTCCTCTCTTCTGCAATTCTGTAATTCTTAAAGCACTATTGTAATAGGGGCTTACTACTACAGGCATAGATGATCAATCTCAGATCTCAAAAGTATTAGGATTTGTCTCTTTCTGAACTGCATATGAGAGGCAGAGCTTGCACTATTGCAGTGGTTGATTTTAGCAGTAGAGTTTATGCTTTGGAGGATATTGTAGGAGATCAAATTTAAAGAATAGAGTAGGAGAACAGATCAAATAAATTTTTATTAGAAATACTTTTATTTTTAATGTGAATTTCATTCTTGATGGCATAATTATGTTAATTGGATTTATATTGCACAGTATTGTCGATACAAATACTTGTTTTACATATTAGCTATCTAATATATTTGTCTCATGGATCTGTTGTCAATTATATCTTTTTCTCTGATATATTTAAACCATATTTCTACATAACTATTTACTCATAAATCTGCCATTTAATTATGATTTAATTTCCATTGGCATTATGTGAATGATTCCCTAATGTTATTGGTTCACCATTCATTGTTAATAGATCTCTAAACAACATGTTTGGAAATTATAATATTAGTTAATTGACCTACTTCATTATCTAAATATTCTTCTTAAGCCACACATGTTAAAATCTCAATTATGTTAATATATTTCTCTTGGTAGAAAGAAGGACTAATCCTTATTTCTATCAAGATAGGCTTAGCATAGTTTTCCTTTTACTTTCCTTATAGAGTAAATCTGTATTTAGATTAAATATTTCTTTCTATAATTCCTCTTCTAAAAGAAGGAAAACCATAGTTGTTGTTTGGCTAAGCCTTAAATCAACATAAGTATTTTCTTCCTCACCCGTGCCTAGCAGGAAGGCTAACCCGATTTCTCTTTCTTTGTTGGAAAGTTAATGACATACCTTAAGCCATAAAAGATAGAGAGAAATGGTAACTGCACCCAATTGAACTAGTCAGAACCACCTTTCCAAATGGAAAAGGAGTTTCTTTAAGTTCCCGACTAGATGGTCTCCCTTATAATGTTGAACGATAATTTCGAGCCTTCAACAACCTGTCATGATGAAATATGGAACCATTCAAGTTTGTATTGACTTCAAATATTTAAATAGGGCATGTCCCTAAGACAATTACCTTACACTCTTTATTGATCATATCATCGATGCTTGTTCCAAACGTGAAGCCTTACACTTTATGGATGCCTTCTCAAGGTGTTACATGATTTAGATACGATAATTGATCAGTACTAAACATCCTTTACTACCCCATGGGGCACGTTCACTTATCATGTCATGGCATTTGGCCTTAAAAATGCTACCACCACCTTCAAGCGAGCCATGAATTATATCTTTCATGACTTGGCTCATCTAATACTAGGCTATTTAGACGACCTCACAGTATCATCCAAAAGTGCTCATATCATCTGGAAGATCTCCGCCTGGTTTTTAAAGGTGTTGGCAATATAACTCATGCTTGAACGCCCTCAAGTGTGTCTTTTTCATAAGAACAGAGATAATATTGAGATTTGTTGTTTCTCAACAGGGCATTAGGGTGGACCCTTTGAAGTTCTAAGCCATCCATGAAATCCCACATTCGAGAACTTTAAAGAAATTACAAAGCTTGAAAGATAAGGACAACTTTTTACCCTACTTTGTCTACAATTACACCACTTATGCACATGGTTTCTTCGGCCTTCTTCATCAGGACATCCCTTTTGAGTGGGATGTAGAAGCTCATAAATCATTTGAGGCCTTGAAAGATACATCGTCATAACCACCATTGAATAGCTCTCCTAACCTCACGAAAGACTATACCCTTTGTCTATCACCATTAGAGGTAGCCATCGCAAGGGTATTATTCCAATAAATAAATGATAATAGAGAACATGCCATCCATTACATAAGAAACAACCTCTCAGGGCCTGCTTTAAAGTATGAGCTAGTAGAGAAAACCACCCTGACCCTTGTACAATTAGTACAAATGATTCAATATTACATCATATTGAGTCCTATCACTATAATCGCAAGCATTAACCCTATTAGATACTTTCTCACTCACCTTATGTTGAACCATAAGTATGTGTGATGGGTAGTTGTTTTGCAAGAGTTCAACTTACAATTTGCTTCCCGAAAAAGTAAGGAAACTCTTATTCTCGTAGAGTTCGTCGCTGATCTCCCCATGTAATCCTAAGGGTCTCTTGTTAATCATACTTTTCTTAATGAACACTTATTTAATATATCCATAGATGAAGCTTGGTATGGACGTCCTCCTCTTCCTCCAAATTCACAAGTTAAACCCAAACCACTCTTTCGATTATGAATGGTGCATTCAACACCAAGTCTCTCATTATCTCCTCATAGGAGATATTTTATATCATCGTGGAGTGCACACCATATTACGTCAGTGCCTTGCAACTAAAAAGGTTGAATGTGTCTTAAATGACTGTCATAGCAGAGCCTATGTCAACCATGTCTTAGAAATGGTCACTGCCCAAAAGATCCACTACACTGGTTTTTTTTTCCCACTCTCCTCTGTGACTGCATTGTTGTTATCAAGTTGTGGGAGTGATGCCAATGTTATGCTCATAAAGCCCCTGTGCCACTGACTCCTTTTCATTCTGTAATCACCGCATACCCCTTCTTTAAGTGGGCCATAGAATTCCTCACCTAAAACCCATAGTCTTAAGGCAAGCATAACTACACCATAGTCACAATTGACTACATTACCAAGTGGGTGGAAGCCATACCCACTTATAAAAAACTACTAATAAGGGTGCACAATTTTTCTTTAAGCATGCCATCACACATTTTGATGTTCCCAAGCACTTGGCATCAGATCATGGTAAACACTTTGAGAATGATAGTTTTCAAGAATTATCCCAACTCCTTGACTTTTCCCATGAACTCCATTCTCCATACTACCCCTAGTCTAATGGTCGAGTAATATTTGCTAACAAAATCATTAAAACAATGTTGCAACATATGGACATACTTTTCTCCACCCTATGGGAATACCACACATTGATCAAAACATCCACAAGATTCACACCTTTTCATTTAGTATACGGAGTTGAGGTCATACTCCCCATTGAGTGTGAGATCCCTAACTTACACACAACCATCGTGCTTCTCCCAAAGGCCTCATCATTGGAAAAAATACTAATGCTATTGGAATACATCAACAAAAGTTAGTAAGAATCTCTCCAACATCACGAAGCCCACAAGAAGAGGAGGAAATATTCCTTTGATCGCAATGTCACCCCTTGTTCACTCATT
>APFE031258966.1:0-23394 GCA_000404065.3 Pinus taeda
AGTAAAGGTTAGGGTCGGCTTCACTCCTAGTGAATCCCAGCTTCATCAAGTAGCTATCAATCCTCTCATACCATGCTCAGGGTGCTTGCTTTAGACCATAGAGGGCCTTCTTCAACCTGCACACATGAGATTCTTGATCATAAATCTCAAATCCTTCGGGTTGTTCCACATAGACCTCCTTTTTGATCGAACAATGTAAGAACGCAGTCTTGACATCCATCTGATGTAGGTTCCATCCTTGCGAAGCAGCAAGGGCTATGATCGAGCAGATGGTGGTATATCGGGCAACAGGTGCAAATATCTTGTCATAGTCTATACCTTCCTTCTGGGAGAAGCCACGAGTGGAAAAATGAGCCTTATAATTTTCCGCACTTCCATTAACTGCATGCTTTATCTTGTAAAGCCATTTTGAAGTGACAACTGCTTTGTCCTGGGGTCTGGGGATCACATTCCAAACATCGTTTTTCATAATGGACTCATATTCCTCAGCCATAGCATCCTTCCATACTTGATGCTTGATGGCATCTGTGAATGACAAAGGCTCATTTTTGGATGATCGTGCTCATGATGGTCAGGTATCCCTGATACCTGTTCGGCTTCTTACTTTCACGGAAGGTTCCTCGGGGTGCAATGTGTCCTTCAGCGTCATCAAGTGTCCCCCTAAGCCATGAAGGCTTCTTCCTAGAAGAGGAAGTCTCTTGCGGAGGAGGATCAATAGGATCCATAGGTTCTTCCACATTGGGCATCGTCTCATCTTTTTTTTCCTTCGGTTCCCCGGTGTCAGCTTCTTTAGATCCTCTTAATGTAGGAAGATTGTCTACCTTGCTAAGAGCCATATCTTCGTCAAAGGTGACATCATTACTAATCTCGACTTCCCTTTGACCAGCTACATAGATTCTATGGCCCTTAGCATTTTCGCTATAGCCCACGAAGATTCCTTTCTTTCCAGATGCACCCAATTTATTCCTTTTTTCTTTAGGCACATGAAAATATACAGGGCTTCCAAAAATTCTAAAATGAGATACGTCAATTTTCTTACCGGTGAACATTTCTTTGCGAGTGTTGGAACCCAATGCTTGATGAGGACATCGGTTTTGTACATATACGACGGTATTTGCAGCTTCGGCCCATAGAAGCTTCGAAAGTCTTTGATCATGGAGCATAGCACAGACAACTTCCACAATTGTATGATTCTTCCTTTCTGCCACACCATTCTGTTCAGGAGTATATGGTGTAGTAGTCTCCCTCTTAATGCTAGCCTCTTTGCAAAAGTCATGAAACTCATTGGATTCATATTCAGTCCCATTATCAGTCCTTAAGATCTTGATCTTCTTTTCGGTTTGATTTTCGATCAAGGCTTTGATGTGCCGAAACCAGAGGAACACTTCATCCTTATTTTTCAAGAAGTATATCCAAGTCTTGTGAGAATAATCATCTATAAAAGTGAGGTAATATAAATATCCTACCAAGGAGTTCACAGGCATCATACCAGATATGTCTGAGTGAACCAACTGCAATATATCGAAGGTCTTGCTTTGGCTTGAGGGGAATGGTCCCCTTTTGAGCTTTCCTTCGGCACATCCTAGACATACACTTTCTTGTTCTAATCTGAACTCGGGCATCCCGATCACCATTTTTCTTACATTGGGTAGATCTTTATAATGAAGGTGAGCAAACCTCCGATGCCATAGTTCGGACTGAAGAGATGTGTCACAAGACATGACACCCAGCGGACTTCCACCGACCTGATATACTGAATCAACTTGAAACCCAAGAGTAAAAGCATCTTTAAAGTTCTTTCCATACTCGTACCTTGCCATCGCTGAAGGCCGCCTTGTAGCCTTTGTCCTCCATTGCCGAAATGGACACCAGGTTCTTTTTGAGATCATGTACATATAATACATCTTGTAAGTGGATAGTATTACCCTGATTCAATTGAAGAGTGACATTTCTTACGCCTTTCACGGGATATTTTGAATTATCTCCAAGAACAATTTCCAGGTTGCTTTCCTTGTCTATCAGATTATAGAGAGCTTCTTTATAACCAGTGAAGTGCCTTGAGGCACCACTAATAAGCCAATTTCCCAGCGAGTCCGGGGGAGCAGTGGTAGATAGAGCTGCTGGTAGATAATATTCATCTTGCTTATTGTTAACAGTGTTAGATTCATACCTGGAATTTCTTGCCTTCTTGAATGGTTGACCTCTTCCCTGATTTCTGGCACTTCTTTTACCTCTGCCATTTGACCTACCATTCCTTTGATTGCCTTGAGAGGGATTTTGTTCATCGTCCCGGTGTGAGTCCCTTTTATCAGGGCACTCCCTAGCATAGTGACCCGTTTTATTGCAATTGTAACATCGTCCTTTTCTTCCACCCTTTGGTCCAGCCTTTCCTTTGAATTTAGCCCCGAAATTGTTTCTTCTTTTAGTATGAGAAGAAAAGGTAGAGGGATGACCTTTAAGTATGGGCATTTCTTGCTCTTCCATCCTCGTTTCTTCTTGAATACATCTGGCCATTAATTCCTCAAATCCAGGAATTACGTTATTGTTGATAAGAGTAGTCCTGAATATATACCATTTAGATGGTAGTCCTCCAAGAGTTGTGAGTGTCATTTCCCTATCAGGAATTATTTCCCCAATAGATAGGAGATCGTTCTTGATCTCGGTGTTCCTTGAGAAATATGCTTGCATACTCTCATCTTTTCCCTTCTTAATTTCCTTCAGCTTATTTCTAAGAAACAAGACTTGATTTGCATCATTAACTTTAAATAAACTCACGAGTCTATCGTAGATTTCCTTGGAGGTGTTCAACTCGGAAACATGGGCCACCAAGCGCTTCTCGATAGAGTCCCGGATGATCTTCCTTGCTTTGACTTCTCCCTTCGTCCATTTGTGCCCATCAGCAACGGATGCATTTGATGGAGGCTCAACAATCCCGCCTCTCACATTGTCCAACACTTCCTGCTCTTCTAATGTTAGATCGAGAGACATCTTCCATCCGTGATAGTCAGACTTCTCACAGAGTTTGTCTTCAGCAGGGAAGTGTGTTGAGGACCCCATGATTTCTTTTTAAGATAGCCTTGTCAACCTTCTCTTCGGTGATTTCTCTTGCTCTTGCTCATACTTGGTCTTTGTCTTCACCTCAGCTCTGATACCATGTTAAATTATGGTATGTTCTATGCTTAGAGCAGTTTACTTATTTTTCTTCTTATTAGCCACAAATTAGCATCACATATACATTAAGTAAAGTGCAGATAGAACATTAAATGATCAACAAAAAACAAGCCAAGACAAGAGACACAAGATGTGGTGGCTAGCCAGGGATAAACCCCAATGCGGGGAAACCCTTTGATCAAATCTTCTTTTATCTTCAATAGTTCAGCAGAGAGAAATAGTACAAAATCTGAATTCTGTAATTTTATATCAGCAGCAGCAAACCCTAGATCAGCAAAGTCAAACTTTGTCAAACTAGCTGAAATTGACCTCTAAAATACTTGGTCAATTTCCGATCAACTTGTCCTCGAACAGCCTTAAGAAACAACCCTTGAACAGCCCCAAAAGTTCAGTCAATTTGCAGATTTCTGAAGTCAACTTGCAGCCCTAAACTAGGGCAGTCAACAACGATCAAACCAAAGGTCAGATCACCTTGATTTTCATGCCAAAAATTGCGGCCTGCCTAGGAGAGGAAACCACACTCAATCGACACTTTTGGAAGGTCAACGCTTGGTCAATACTGGTCAAAGAGATGACCTGCTGCACTAGCATCCTTCTTTCTACGTCTTCCTTGCCCTAGGACGTCTTCCTTTTAGCCACACGTGAGAGAGAGAGAGAGGCTCCTTTTATGCATAAGAGAGAGAGAGAAGATGAGTGAATTGAATTGTCCAAATGAGGAGAATGCTCCTTGTATTTATATGCAAACGTTGAAGTTGAATAGACATGACTGTTGGGCTTTTGAGCCTACATAAGTTTGTTGGCCGACATTGACAATTTGTCCATAATAAAAATAAATTCATATCTCCATAAATACTTATCGGAATTGGATTATCTTTAGATCAATCCTACACTTCTCGATGAGAGGAATCTGGGAAAAATATCAGAAGCCATAAATAAGGTGATCCACATGGAGTTTGGCCCTAGTTGCCAATTTTAACAGATATGCCCCTCTGCTTTTGCGTTGGCTTGGACAACTGACACAGGTACTGTGTGGGCTCCTCCCAACTGCTGCGTTACCCTCACCTGGCTCAGAACGCTGATGCAGTCACTGCATGAGCCTCTACATCACTCCTACGTTTTTGGCTCTGGAACAACGCTGTCACTCTAGAGAGCCGCTTATTTGTAGCGAATTCTCTGGATTTCTTGGCTGGTGTCTTCGGTATCCTATGATCTGTAATGCTCTGATACCAAGTGAAAATTTCTGAATCTACACATCATAAATCCTACTGCAACCACTAGTTTATCATCTCCTACTTGTTCTTTACATTTAACGAGTTATTTAATTACATAAGCATCGATGAAAACACTATTGTAGACTAGACATACGTATAGATCATGAACTGAAATAAACTGAGACAATCAAACAAGGGACACCGTTATTTTTGGACAATCGTCCCTGAAAAAACCCAATTCGGGAAAACGAGTGTAGCATATAGAGGGTTTGTATTATTAAGCAGATTTCTGAATACGACTAGGGTGCCAAATTTGGCTCACCCAACAGAGAATAAACCTAGCAGAAGTACCTCGATGCAGAGACAGATATTTTGGCAAATCCAACAACTGGATGATCAAACCCCACAGATGCCTCTGTTGTCCCCAGTGTTAGGCAGCGATGGCTGCTCCAAGCTCTGCACTGAACTACATCACCTCCTCTAGGAGTCGCGTTACCTCTAAGTGAGGTTCCCTTGCTCAGAAAGTCGATATGTCAGACTGCTCTCTTTGCCCCACAAAAAAACCCCAGCGTTGCGTCTAAGGACCTGCGTCAGCCCCTCTGGCTTCTGCGTCACCCTCTTTGGAGCTGTGCTGTCTCTCTTGGTGCTGCTCTGCCTCTCTGCTATGTATTCTCAACCTTGGACTGGATGTCCCTCTGCCGAACTACCCCTCTCACTGCAACTCAGACCACTAGCTCGATTTTCTCAGCGAACATCGCCCCAGAAAAATCGAACTCTTTGATCTCTTGGTGTATCTCCAATCGACTCTTAAGTCTACTCTTATACTTTTTATGTTGACGAATCAAAGACCGAGATTAAGTCCCTAATCAATGGCTAAGATTAAAATAGACTTGATCCTTGTCACATAGAACTTTCTCACCCATATTCTTATTAATAGACATTAATATTTTTATTTCCCTAAGTTTAGACTCAGGAACCCATTAAAAATAATAATTATTTTAATAACTCCTCATCCGAGTGGAATTTCTCCAAACGATTTCTGGGTCTTGGAGATCTCATGTGTTCTAGCCCCTCCACAAAATTTCGGAGCTAGAGCACATCTGATGCTACCCAAAATCAACAGTTGGGAATGTTTTGGCATGTAAACTTAGGAAAAGTGGGTTGAGGGAGTCCCCACTTAAATTTTGGAGAAATGGAGGCCATCAACATTAGAGAAAAAGAAAATTAAATTGCTAGTGGAAAGCACACAAGGGACACCGTTATTTTTGGACAATCGTCCTCGGAAAAACACAACTCGGGAAAACTGGTGCAACATATAGAGGGTTTGTATTATTAAGCAGATTTCCGAATACAACTAGGGTGCCAAATTCGGCTCACCCAACAGAGAATAAACCTAGTCGAAGTACCTCAATCGAGAGACAGATATTTTGGCAAATCCAACAACTGGATGATCAAATCCCACAAATGACCCTGTTGTCCCCAGTACTGGGTAGGGATGGCTGGTCCAAGCTCTGCACTGGAATCGTGTCACCTCCTCTAGAAGCTGCGTCACCCTCTCAGTGAGCCTCGCTTGCTCAGAAAGTCAATATGCCGAACTGCTCTATCTCTGCCCCACAGAAAAACCCTAGCGCTACCTCTAAGGACTTGCGTCATTCCCTCTGGATTTGCGTCAGCCTCTCTGGAGCTACGCTGTCTCTCTTGGTGGTGCTCTGCCTCTCTGCTATGTATTCTCGGCCTTGGACTGGATGTCCCTTTGCTGAACTGCCCCTCCCACTGCAACTCAAATCACTAGCTCGATTTTCTCAGCAAACCTCGCCCCAAAAAAATTGAACTCTTTGATCTCTTGGTGTATCTCCAATTGTCTCTCAAGCCTCCTCTTATACTTTTCCTGTTGGCGAATCAATGGCCAAGATTAAGTCCCTAATCAATGGCTAAGATTAAAACAGACTTGATCCGCATCACTTAGAACTTTCTCACCCATATTCTTATTAATACACATTAATATTTTTATTTCCCTAAGTTTAGACTTAGGAACCCATTAAAAATATTAATTATTTTAATAACTCCTAATTTGGGTGGAATTTCTCCAAACGATTTCTGGGTTTTGGAGATCTCATGTGTTCTAGCCCCTCCACAAAATTTCGGAGCTAGAGCACATCCGATGCTACCCAAAAGCAACACTCCCTCTTAGCGAGGAATGTGCTTTAGCAATACTTCCCCATAGAAGCATTACACTGATCTACAACATCGGTCCTCTGTGTTGCTGATGCTTGGACTGTTGCCCTTCATCCACTGCAATGCTGCTTCCTGTACTGCTGCCCATGACTCTACCACTGTCACTGTTGCATCTGTATTGCAGCTCCCTCTCAAAATGTTGCATCATGCTACCCATAGCACTGCCACTGCTAACTGTCGCATGACAACTCAGTTGCTGAGAAGTAAGCAACTGAAACCTCACCCAAAAACTGACATCCTAGTCAGTATGGATGCCTCGTGATGCTAAAGCTACCTCTGCTATTAACCTGTGCTCCCTCTCTGCTGCCAATACGCTGCTACAATTTTCTGTGCCTCTCACACTGCTGCAACCTCCACTGTGCTGCCTCAGACATCGAAACTCTAGCTCCGCCATTGTCGCTCCATCACACCTCGCTCCAACCAACACTCGTCATTTTTCTACTCTCGTTAAGGGCTCCCGTGGCCGTATGTGATCCAAGAGTTTGGGCACCTCAAGTATCTTGCCTGACATGTAGTCCTCTCGACTACAACTCCATGTTGTCCCACCTCTTCTCCAGAGGCACATGAGCACTCATGGCATAATCGCCATCGTCGCTTTCCTTGTTTGCTTTCACTGGAGCAACATTTGAATTAGAAGCCTCCCCCTTGCCTTTCTTCCAGGGGCACCGAGTGGCATAATGTCCCACTTTCCCACAATTGAAGCATCTGACCTTGGTTATGTCCTTCTTTCTCTTCTACTGCCCCTTTTGTCCCGATGATGCGAGCACTGCACCCTCGTCCTCCTCCTTCTTGACCCGGGCTCCTGCTCGACATGTAGTCCTCTCGATTACAACTCCATGTTGTCCCACCTCTTCTCCAGAGGCACATGAGCACTCATGGCACAATCGCCATCGTCGCTTTCCTTGTTTGCTTTCACTGGAGCAGCGTTTGAGTCAGAAGCCTCCCCCTTGCCTTTCTTCCAGGGGCATTGAGTGGCATAATGTCTCACTTCCCCACAATTGAAGCATCTGACCTTGGTTATGTCCTTTCTCTTATGTTGCCCCTACTGTCCCGATGATGCGAGAGTTGCACCCTTGTCCTCCTCCTTCTTGAGCCGGGCTCCCTTGCCGCTACTCCCTGTCTTATTCAACCTCCTGAGATCTTCTTGTTGAAGAGCTACCCACATCTCCTCTCGATTGGGGAGAGTCGCTCTGCCTAAGATACTTTGGAAAAAAGTCTCCCAATCCTCGGTGACTGCATTTAGAGCAGTCCTGACCATGAACTCAGGATCTGGTGTAGACCCCACGGAAGTCAACTGGTTGCGAATCCCTTGCAACCTGAGAAGGAAGGGATCTATCTCCTCTCCTTTCTGCATCTGGTACTGCCTCAGCTGATTTTCTAATAGCATCTTCCACTGAACGGATGTTAGGCCCCTATACTACTAGTGTAACCCCTTATTGTTATTAATACAACCCACTTATTATATTGATGTACCCAGGTAGTGCCCATATTGTTATTATTGTGCCCCATAGAAGCCCACTATTGTTATTATTTGCCCTTACATTATTATTGTTATGTAGGCTCTGATTATGTTATGACCCCTTAGACTCCTATATATAGAGAGGATGTCTTTTCATTTGAATCATCCAAGAATTGTTCATTTATGTAATGTAAAGTAGGTTGCCCCCTCGAAGAGGCTGAATTCTAAGGCGTTGATTTATCTTTTCTATCTTTTCTTGAGCTGGTTTCATAACAACGGAAGAGCCCTGATACAAGGTGGTCAACGCCTCCCACATCTCCTTTGTTGTTTCCCTCTTAGCAATATGTGGTACTACATGATCTTTGACCTCGTCTAGGATCATGCACTTGGCCTTCGCCTGGGCCTCCTCGTACTTCTTTGTCACATTAGTGTCAACTGGAACAACAACTACTTTCAAGGCATAGTCCTTGATGCGATGTTTATCTAGGATTGCCAGGATCTTGGCCTTCTAGATGACAAAATTGGATGCCCCATCCAATTTGTCCTGATCCCTCAACACATTCATTGCCATCTTTGCTAAAAAATGGGTCTAGTTCTCTTCTCCCTCTCCTACTGTCAATCTAGCAAGACTTAGATCTGGATTTCTTTGGCGCAAGAAATCCTCTAAGGAATAAGCTCCTCTAGAGTCCCTCTGAGTCCTGATTTCCCTCATGGAAATCCTCCGGCCAAATGTCGAATCAGTCCTTGCCAATCCTCCTTTGCTGCTGCAACCTGGATCTAGATTTCTTAGCTAGAAATCTGTCAACGTAGTAATTCCCTCTACCTTGGTTTAGTCTCCTCAGACACTGTTTTGCACCAACAGAACCAGTGTCCCACCAGTTCCTCAAATCAAAATTTGCTCTGCTCCCCCAGCCTCGGCAACTGAAGAATCTGAGCTCCTCAGTCTCTGTGCAGTCACTGCGTGAGCTAGATCAACTCCTCCTGGCCACTGTGTCACTCCTTCCTCGCTCAGAAAGATGATGTGGCTCTGTGTGAGCCTGATATGCGCCTCTCTACTTTTGCGTTGGCTTGGATAGTTGACACAGTTATTGCGTGGGCTCCTCCCAGCTGATGCGTCACCTTCACTTGGCTTAGAATGCTGACGCAGTGAATGCATGAGCCTCTGCGTCACCTCTTCTGCACTGCGTCACACTCCCTTCTGCGTGTTTGGCTTTGGAACAACGTTGTCACTCGGGAAAGCGGCTTCTCTGTAGCGAATTCTCTGGATTTCTTGGTTGGTGTCTTTAGTCTCCTATGATCTGCAATGCGTTGATACCAAGTGAAATTTTTTGAATCTACACATCATAAATCCTACTGTAATCACTAGTTTATCATCTCCTTCTTATTCTTTACATTTAACAAGTTATTTAATTACATAAACATCGATGAAAACACTATTGCAGACTACACATACGTACAGATCATGAATTGAAATAAACTGAGACAATTAAACAAGGGACACCATTATTTTTGTACAATCGTCCCCGGAAAAACCCAATTCGGGATAACAAGTGCAACATATAGAGGGTTTGTATTATTAAGCAGATTTTTGAATACAACTAGGGTTCCAAATAGGGTGAATACAATAGAGAATAAACCTGGCAGAAGTACCTCGATCTGGAGACAAATATTTTGGCAAATCCAGTAATTGGATGATCAAACCCCACAAATGACCCTGTTGTCCCTAGTGCTGGGCAGCGATGGCTGCTCCAAGCTCTGCGCTGAACTGCATCACCTCCTCTAGGACCCACGTCACCCTCTCACTGAGCCTCTGTTGCTCAAAAATTCGATACGCCGAACTACTCTCTCTCTGCCCCACAGAGAAACCCGAGCGCGGCCTCTAAGGACCTACGTCAGCCCCTCTTGCTTCTGCGTCACCCTCTCTGGAGCTATGCTCTGCCTACTTCTATGTATTCTTGACCTTGGACTGGATGTCCCTTTGCCGAACTGCCCCTCATTGCAACTCAGACTACTAGCTCGATTTTCTCAGCAAACGTCGCCCTAGAAAAATCAAACTCTTTGATCTCTTGGTGTATCTCCAGCCGACCCTCAAGTCTCCTCTTATACTTTTCATGTTGACAAATCAATGACTGAGATTAAGTCCCTAATCAATGGCTAAGATTAAAACAGACTTGATCCTTGTCACTTAGAACTTTCTCACCCATATTCTTATTAATACACATTAATATTTTTATTTCCCTAAGTGTAGACTTAGGAACCCATTAAAAATATTAATGATTTTAATAACTCCTCATCCAAGTGGAATTTCTCCAAATGATTTTTGGGTCTTGGAGATCTCATGTGTTCTAGCCCCTCACAGAATTTCGGAGCTAGAGTACATCCAATGCTACCCAAAATCAACAGTTGGGAATGTTTTGGCATGTAAACTTAAGAAAAGTGGGTTGAGGGAGTCCCCACTTAAATTTTGGAGAAATGGAGGCCACCAAAATTAGAGAAAAAGAAAATTAAATTGCTAGTGGAATATGGGGCCCACATGAAGTACACACTTGGGGAAGAGGAATTCAAATTCCTTGGGTAAAATCGAATTGGTGGAGGGACCCACGAGGAATGCATGGCCAAAAATTATAAAAAGAAGGAATGAGGGAGAAATAGGGGTCTTTTGTCTATTTGAAAATCAAATTTTCCTTAGTTGTTTAGCTGAGCCAATATTATGTTGTTTAGCACAAGAGCTTCTCAAGGAGAGAAGCTCAACCTTTTTTCGGTGGACTTCGAGTGCCACCCAAGGAAGGATTTCCTTCATCATTGAGACTGGAAGTAGCATGAGCTACATGTCCCACGCATTTCTGGAGTAGAGTACGCAGTCTGGGAGGCACCATTGCGCAGAGGGAGAAGTCACTTGTTGTTTGTGGAGCAGTGCTGTTGGGAAATTGAACGAAGAAGCTAATGGGGCGTTTTGTCATCATTTTTAGGAGTGTGGAGGGGAGCTACAGCCAGGAGGACCAGCCTACACGTAGTTTCACTTCCTCATACGCAGGACTACGTCATCTCTTCCATGACTGCACAGTCATTGGAGTGAGACACTTTGGGGCAGCATCATCTGGGGGAGTTTGGAGCTAGGGTGCTGGGAAATCATTTGGAGGGCCATTTGAGGAGGATTGTTGGAGTTGGGAGAGTAGAGATTGACAGGTTCAGTCACAGTAACAAAATTCGAAATTGGAGTGGGAAAATCAGGGGGTGAAGTCAAGCAGCAGTGTAGTTTTGAAGCAGCAGCGTAGTTTTCTGGAGGAGCTTGCTATTGTAGCTGTTGAGCTTTCTTGTATTCATCACCTAGTGCTTATAGCTTGCCTTGTGCAAGCCCAGGTGCATTTTCTTGAACTCATTTTTACCACAACTACTACTATTAATAAAATCTTGGCCAGTTTGTGGATGTGGAGAAATTCCTGGCTTATGTGTATGCATTTCTGAATTTTTTTGTGTTGCTATCTTTGCATGTCTTTATTATCATTGTAAAATTTCCATTAGGAACATTAGTCAGACTTTGCCCTATTGCAACTTGTACTGAGGTATCTTCGGTTCTTCTTGTAATCAATCCTAAGGCCTCAACAGAACTTCAATCTCTCTTTTAACTCCGTCAAAACATTGTTGTCTCCTCTAACTGATCTAGGGTTATAGATCTGAGACTTAACTAGGCTTGAACCTTCTGAGATTTGACTAGGGCTTCAATCCTTTGCAACTTTAGCTCAGAGATAAAACAAACTTCTCTTTTAGGGCTGCTCCTTTCCCTTAGCTCTGAATCCATGTTGATTTTTAGGGATCTTCTTATCTGCTAATTACTTATTATGGTTTCTTTGATTAATCTTTCTTTCATTTGCATTCATCATAATGCAATTATGCAGAAAATCTCAACAGTAGAAACATAAATGAAAATAGAGACAGCCAAACACAAGAGACAAGCATTTACTTCGGGAAAACCCACATGGGTGAAACCCAACAACTTTTTCCTTAGATAAATTATCAATTTCAATAGAGATACATCAGTCAAATACAAGGTCAAATAGACCAACAATGTAGCTAGGTCTCACCTGGTCATGCCTCCCTCTAGTCAAGTCACCAATCTGCTCCACAAACTTTATTTGATCTACTGCCTTTCGTTGGAGATTCGGTGTTGTACTATCTCAAGAATTTGGTCCTGCAGCCTGGCCTCAGAAAAATTCGGTCCTGCAACTTTCTTGCCTCAGAAATTTGATCCTGAAGCTCTATAACAGCTTGGCCCTACTATTTAACACGTGCGAGGAGCAATAGATGAAGATATCATACGAAGGAAGACAAATAAGAGAGAGATCATCACGCTATTCATCCTTCTAGTCTCCTTCTTCTTCACTGGAATGAACAAAGGAATCTTCTTAAGTGTGATCCGAATTGTGCTTGATGAGGAGGTCAAATGACACATATATATAGTCATCTTGTCACTCTGAATGGATGCCTCTTTACTGGGGTCAACTTGACTAGAGGGTAGCTGACTTGATTTCTTTTGGAGCCAAAAATTCAATTTCAAAAATTCAAATTTTCTCTTTTCAAAAGGTCATGAAGAACATGCCTTAATATTTTCTTGTTTAACACAATAGCATGAAGAACATGGTTTACATTATACAAATACATGAAGAGTAAAATATTAATTATGAAGACCGACCATAGCTACAAAATTCAACACTTCATTGATGTACTTTTGGTTCAAAGATGGATTGCACAATGTTGTTTTGGTTATATGTACTAGTTGTATGATTGAATTTGTATCATCATGATGTAAAACTGTAAATGTTTTAGTTTCTAAAGTCTAGAGTTGAGTTTGTCTATAGTTCATTGTATGTGTAATAATTCACATTTTTGTTATATATAGTATATATAATAATAATAATACTATACCTAATAATTATACTATATATAACTTGTCCTCCATGTCCTGCTTCCGAGCTCACTGTGTCCTGTGTCTGACACTCGTATTTCTGTGTCCTCCATGTCCCATTTCATCGTGTCAGGTGATTTAGAAGGGGCCTTTTGCTGAACAATATTTATTCCTGCAATTTTCTTATTTTGATTTTAGCTGTTGACACTCATGGCTTAATTGTAACTCCATATTTTTTAAATGTTCATACTCATGTACAGTCTTGTTGACCCAAAGCATGCTCCAATTGCTTCCTCTACAAGCAGGCAAATAATAAAACCCATTTGTTTACCTGTGCATGCCTGTAAGAGAGAGAAGGCCCTTCCCATATGCCCATTCTGTGTTGACAGCCAACACATTAGTGAGGACATATTTTCTTTTCCAAACAACATCCTGGTAGAAAATTGGGTGGGGATTTGAATGTCTCACACTTGTGCTTGTATAGTGTTTTATAAAAGTTTTTTTTGGGTAATTTCTCTTTCTCAAAGTATGGACTTATTTCTTTGGAATTTAAATAATAACATTTCTCTCTGTTTTCAGCCCCAGTTGCAGCCTGAATCAACAAGTCAAAACACAGAGAACTTAAGTACATACGCTCGTTCGATGCTTGAGAATAATGGCAATGCATTGAGAAGAGATAAAAAAGGAAGAATGGTGGAAATTTTGAATTGGCAGGATTGGCAATGTGTGGAAGGTAGTTCACTATTCATTTGCATTGCTACGCCCATTTTCGAAAATACATAAATCATTTTCTAATCTTCATATGACTTAGCTTACATTAGCTTGCATTGTTTCACTTTTCCCGACACCTGCATACTGTTGTAAGGTTTCAATTCATCAATAAATGAATCCTGTTGTCTTTTATAGGGGTTGGCACTTTATGGACAGATGGTGTTAGACGCAGTATGAGAATACAATCACGGCCATTGGTAATTTTAGTTCCTCAAATTACTCTTCTTTACATTTATATTTTGATAAAAGGGGACTCAACTTTTTCATCATTTCAGCCCAATTCGACAAGACAAAATGAAATGAACTCAAGTAGGTCTGATAACCGGCCCCTCGAGAAGAATAAAAGCGCATTGAGTAGACGTCAAAAAGGGAGAATCAAAGAAAAACTGAATTGGCAGGATTGGCATTACCTGGAAGGTATTTCTTTATTTATTTTATCACTACACTTGGTTTTGGAATTGCTTTGACTGGTAGTAACTTCTGGAAAACTGCATATGCGCTGTGTTTCATGGGATTGCACTGCTTTGAAGTTCATATTTGTCTTGCATCTGCACATATCTGTAGGAGTTTCAATTTACAGGTTAACTGAATCCTATTATTTCTTATAGGAGCAGGTACATCATGGACAAGTGGTCTAAGACGCAGTACAAGAATAAGATCAAGGCCTTTGGAGTTCTGGAGAGGCGAGCGGTTCTTGTATGGGCGCATATACAGTTGTGAGTGTTCAATAGTATTAAATTTCATATTGTTGTATTTGATTGATTTTATGCAATGTAAAGTTTGTGCCTTTTTTGGTGTTGAAAAATTATTTCATATTAGTTTTAAAACAATTAAAAGAGAAAATGTATACAAGCATTACAATAAGGCATTGTGATTGCATTTCATTAAATGTCTGAGCCGGTGTGAAAATATGCATTTGCAAAGTTCCATGTGAAAAATTCCGAACAAGCAAAACTGAGAATGCCAATACATATGAAATAGATCTATAAATACAACTGTCTAGAAACCTATACTATTATTTATGTGAGTAATCAATCTTTTTCACACTGCAAGGTTACCAAGTTTTTGTAGATTATAAAGTTGAACAAAGAAAATGAAGGATGTTGGTATGGAGCCATTTAAATACCAATATTCATTGCCGATCCCACTCCTCAATATCTTTGATAATGGAAGCGCAGGACACTTTGTGGATATAAGATAGTACTATATCTCTATAATATCTATGGTTTCCAAAGCTATCTCTCCATCCACATTACTGTAGCCAGAAAAGTGTTTTTCGTATTGGATTGGTACAGGCTACAGAGGTTCAAGAATCAAATCTATTTCATTGAGTGACTGACTAAAGATATCCATGTCCAGAACAAACTCACTTTGGTTCTTAATATAGAATTCCCCCTGATCATTGCTGGAATCAGACGAATGGTCACCAAAAGGGATTTTCTGTAGCTCTTCTTCAAGGTTACAATGTATCTTATACCTTTGATTAAAATCTCTTCCTGGTGGAATCCCTATGTCCTATTGCTTGCTGACTGGCAAGCATCCAGATATTAAGACATAAGACTATAATGTAACAAAAAAATCATTAGCTTTCACTTTTAGACCACTTAGTTACTTCTTTTTTCCATGGAAAACCTCACAATCGAACTTAAGGGATATCTCCCCACATTTGTGAACAGCATCTCTAGTAAACCTTTTGGCATAGACTAGTGTGCCTTACCCAAGTGGATTCAAATGAGGCCACCTGCAGGCACAGAACTAGTCATATGCCTGTCAACATTATTGACAAGTGGTTATGCAAATCCTTTGTGCTAGACCACTTTGTTGGTATGTTTAGTACCAAAGAAACCAAAATGTGATTTTTTTTCTTGAGTATGTACATTGTAGTTGGTCAAACAACAGTTACCAGACTTCAAAAAACACATTTGGATGTATCCTTCTACAATTTGGCTGTCTTTCGCTTTAATTTTTCCTCCAGGTTTTTTTTTTTGTTGCCCAGCCATTTCTCATTCATTTCCTTAAATTATCAACTTGCAAGGAATACTTCTCTGATCCAATGCTTTTGGTGTTTGACCTCTTTTTCATGCAGTTAATAGGTTAACTGCCGAATGAGAACTGGCCTTTTCCTCTTTGCTGCTGGAAGATTATGTTGAAGAATCAAGGGCACTAGTGTGTATTAGGATTCTTATCCAGTTGATAACAATTTGTGAAACACTTTTACAATTATCTTAGCTTGATCTTCTTCTTGTTATTAGTGTGTGTGTTTCATCAAACTGCTACCAAAAACATAAAGACATGAACACAAATGTTGGCTCTCTACCCTCCCTCTCTTAGAGAGGAAAATCCTTTGGTAAGTTTCTCTTATTGGAGCTTCTTATTGATCAATGCCAAACCCTAGACCCTTGACTAGGATGTCCTCCAAGCACAAGTCAAGCCCTCTCCTCTTTCTGCACTTTGTTCCCAGCACATAGACTTCCTTCTTCTGGCACTTTGCTCCCCAGCACTTCGTCCTCCTTCTTTGCTGCTTGTCTAGAGATAGACCTTTCTTGAGAGAGCTTTTATATGAGATGTTCCTATTCTATACTTAGTGATGTCCTTTTCTCAAGTAGACTCCTTCCTTCTTTGACCAAACGAGATGTTTCTTGAGATATAGGATCAGACTCGATATGACTGTACAGCAGCCCTAAATTCTTTGCACGTGTGGCAGGGATCCTTGTAGTTTAGGGTCCTTTCACCTTCGTTTGAGAGAGACTTCTTCACTTGACTTGGGAGGTCTTGTAGGCCTAATTTCTAGCCCAACCAATAATGATTCTTGGACTATTCTCTAGCTGTTGTTATACCCACAGATTTACCCTCCCTTTCTTCGCACTTGTGACTGTTTCTAGCCCTAGTAACAGTCCTACACCTTTGCTTTATCTTCTCCTTTCTTTGCTGCACTTAGGAGACCCTTTAGACTTGTCTTTTCCTCTCTCTTCTTGGCTTCTATCCTTCGCTGATTTCAGAGATGCTTGGTGTACGTTGAGAGGGAGTGGACAGCCTCTATATATAGAGGACTGTCCCTCCTTTAGTCTAACTTGCTGTCTTTAGGCCAACATGAAATTTCTTCATCGTTTTGCTTCTTTTGGAGAACGTTGCTGCATGGAGAGGACTTGCACTTGTCTTGGAGGTATTCCTTTGACCTTATACATAGTGTAACATGCCCTCTAAGGGTCTTACATAAATACATTGACCTTTTGACTTCCTAGAAGCACTTAAACATGTGCTTGACCTACTTCAATGAGCAAGAAACTCATTGACAAATAATATAAAAGTAATTTCTCTTTTCTTGAATAAATACAAATGTCAAAATTACATTTATGAAGACCGAACCTAGTTACATTTCCTTCAACACTCCCTCTTAACTAGGGAGGTATTCATACAACATTGCAAGGTGATTGGCTATGTTTCAATCTTGAAGAATTCACATAAGAGAAACTAGATTTGCAATCCATTTTTTATAGCATCATAATAACCAACATTGCTTCCACAACAAGGCCTTGAATGATAGCGCTATCTCTCAATAGATCAGAGCTTAATGTTGGCGAAACCAATGACTTATAGATACCTTAGTCATTGTCTCTCAAGGTACATACCCAGTCAGGTTTTCACTGAGTATGACCTTCTAGAACTATTCTTATCTTGGGTTCCCAACCCTCAAAAAATATCAGTCATGTTGACCCTGCCACCTACACCCACCTACAAGTCAGTGAGAAAAGCTTTCAACCCCACAAGGTGTGGTTGGTGGCAGGGAACTTAGAGAAGGGGTTGTCACGCTAATCCTGACTCTCTCCGTTTGAGCTATTGCCAAGGTTAGCTAAGGGGGGTGGTCCCTAATGAAAAGTTAATTTAAAAGGATGTGAGTTTCTAGGAGAATTGTTAGAGTTAAATAAATCATCTCTTTAAGATTTATAAGCAAAAAATTGATATGAGCAATAACAATCATAAGATAAGCATCAAATACATAAACAACCTGTGCCTTCCAAGTATTTGCTCTTTAAGAAATGAAATTGTATTTTGCTTAAAATGAAGTGAAGTGCTTTCAAATGGAAAGCCAAAATAAACCTGAAAAGTGAAACACTAAATTGTTATCACAAGATATTATAAATGCTTTCAAGATGAATAAGTCTACAAATCAAAGCATGGAAACTATCTTGCTCAAAAGGATACAAAAACTCAAATGTTAGACCAAGATGACAACAAAGTATGTTACAAAAATAATCTACAAGAGGCTAGGCCAAAGAATATGAGAAAGCTCTCCTCTTTGACTAGCCATGACTTAGCTCTTTGAAATAGCCAGATATTGATAAATGAAGTACAATACGTAAAAAATAATTTTTTCCAAGTTTGATATTTTGATGCAAGAAATAAAAGCTTTAAGAAACTTGAAAGAATCCCTGCAAGACACAAATAAGATATAGATGAGACTTTGGAATTCAAAACTTGCAAGTTCTCCTTGAAAAGCTTGACCAAATAATGATTCATCTACAAAACTTCACCACAAATCATTAAATCGACATGAAATTAAATAAGTGCAATGGAAAGAATTCCTAGAGATAGATCTATTATCCACTAGAAGATTCATTTTCCTAAAGCAAATAATTAATTGTTATGCTAATATGAGATAGTTGCTTACTAACATAACTTGAAACAAATATGAAAAAAATATTGACATGAGGAAATATATAGAAGCATAACAAGAAGTCAAAAATTTACCACACATGCAAGGAGAAGAACACCATCACACTTTACTCCAAAGGCTGTTGTATTATATTGCAAGTAGTGAATACAATTCCACAGAGTCTCCTCAAGCACAATAGCTCATATTACATGATACAATATGAGAGCCCATGGCTCTATTATATAGAGAGTTGGGAGCAAATCCCAATGAAGAATGACAATGACAAATGGCATTGGAGCCAATCCAATGTAGAAGTGATTAAACAAGTGGCATGAGGTGACAATCCCAAAGAGAAATTCGAATTTGTTGAATGGAGCTCCAATGCCAAGTGAAAAAATCGAATTCTGGCAAGTGGACATCATTTTCTTCTTCCCTTATGTGCCAAATTCGAATTTTATGATAGAATGACAAGTGTATATGGGTGGTAACCCATGTGGGGACAATTTCCCACAAAATCCTCCACCAAATATTCTTCCAAATGTGCATTAACTTCACAAATTCGAATTTCCAAGTAAGCATGTTTCTCCTTTAATGCCAAAAATTCGATTTTATTTGAGGGCATGTCATTTCCTTTATTTTAGGATTCCACATCACCTTGGGACTTCACTTTAACTCCCCCATAATTTTCCACCTCATTTCCACAACATTTAGCATGTGTGGATATTTATTTTTCTCCATTTATTTAATTTCCGGCTTAATTAATTGCTAGATTTCCCATTAAACCTAGGAAAAGTGGGTTTTGAGGGTTCAAAACACATTTTTAACCATCAAAGTGTGTCATAGTAAAAAGTTGAGGGTGAGAGGTGCAAATTTAGTTACTCATACCCCATACAACTTCTCTAGACATCACTTATTACATTACAAATACAATTTCATTAGCAATTTCTACAGTGCGGAAAATCTAAAAAATTTAAAAATGACTAACTAAACCTAACCAAATTCCACGAATTTTTTTGTGTGATCTAGTATGGTAATATACATCGGCTTTAGACACTAATATGTGTTATGGGCTCAACCTTCAAATCGTCACCCCGACTTTGGGGTAAAACGTGAATGAAAAAACCAAGAATATTATCCGCCTTTGAGAAATGGATAATTGACCAGATAAAAAAAACACTCCAAGGTGTACTCGTTTGTTGATCGAGTCCCAACATCTCAGGCCTGTTACATACTCAAAAACTCATCATTACTAGTATCACTTATTACTATTCCCCGCAGGGTGTGGAATCTGGGTACAAGAAAGATGATGAGAAGATAGAAGTAGAGTTAAAAAACTCTGTTGACTGATGATATCTGATGGTACAAGTGTCCTCTGGATCATCCTTAGGCATGCAGTTTTCATATAATCATCAGGTGCCACTCTAGTGGTCAACATTTGGCTCCATATGGGGATGCATGCTAGATACAAAGTGATAGTGTGCAAGAACCTGGAATCTGCGTCAACCAACAAAAGACATATATCAGCAGTATCCATTCAAAATATCATCAAATGAAATAAAGTATAGAAAAGAAGAAATGGAAATTTGTTCCAGTTTTCATATAATCATCAGGTGCCACTCTAGTGGTCAACATTTGGCTCCATATGGGGATGCATGCTAGATACAAAGTGATAGTGTGCAAGAACCTGTAATCTGCGTCAACCAACAAAAGACATATATCAGCAGTATCCATTCAAAATATCATCAAATGAAATAAAGTACAGAAAAGAAGAAATGGAAATTTATTCTAAGAGCATTATTGTCGCACAAAATGTCTAGGCACCGCGACAACGCTCAGATCGGGGGTTGTCACCCTGATCCCCAATTTCTCCTTTTAAGTTGTCTCCCTACAACAGGCTAAGGGGGGTAGTCCCTCTGGAAAAATGGAATGGAGAGGAACTAGTAGGGAACCAACCAGTACGGGAGACACAACGAGGCGAACAAGTACTTGGTTAAGATTTAGCAAGACTTAGAATTTGATTAGATTTTAAATGATTAATACCAGTGCCTTATGGAGTCAACGTCTTGCTAGGAAAATGAAAACCAAGTAATCGATAAGCAACTGCTGCTTAGGAAACAGAGATATGAAATCTATTTATAATTTCATAATAAAACTCTTTAACAATTGCTTGAAAATATTTGCAAAATGTCTAACATGTAACGAACATTAAATAATCCAAGCAATAACGATAGGTACATGCAAGATATTCAACAAATGCACAATGTCTTAGTAATTAAATTTTAAGAGATACAAATACTTTAAACAACCACGAAATTTAAATGTTAATCAATTTAGATCCTAGAATTTAAATGATTATGCTTAGTGACCCAAATCTAGGAAATTCACCACTTTCCAATAGTTAATCTTCAGATATAAAAATTTAAGCACATTTAACTATAGAGAAATGACAAATACTAATACCACAAAAGTTCACCTTTAGATTTTATCCTTAATACAAAAGACACCAAGAAGGAATTAAATTTTTTTGACAAATTTAGTTAGTCCTTTAAGAAATCTCTTTCTGAATATACTAAGCAAGACTTAATGCACAGTAAATGATTAATCAAGATTTTCTTTTAATGTGACCAAAGTAAATCGGAAGATAAAATATATTAAAAAAATTTTAATGGGCCAGAGGTCACGTAAAAAATTTAAAAAATATCTTTTAACGCTAAAAATTTACGTTTGATTTAAAAATTTCAGGCTGCCTAAAAATCAAATAAAATTAATTTGAAGCCCCTTTGAACCTTTTTTTAGTTTTTTATTTAAAATTTTTAGGGTTTTTAGATTATTTATATTTTTTGAAGACTGTGAATAAAAAAAAATGAAATTCAAAATAAATAAATAAAAAGAGAATGAAAACAAAAGTGAATTCAAGCAAAAAAGAGAAATCGGAAAACCAAGTAAATTTCGAATTTCGAAATTTGATTTGTTTGTTTCGTTTTGAAATAAATAAAAAAGAAATATATCAAAATGAATTAGAACAAACAAAAATCATAAAATGAAGACCCTACCTATCTATCTATAAAACAATGAACACACAAATAAAAAAAATGAAAATCAAAGATGTATGAAAAATGAAATCTAATGTATGAAACTTAACAAAAAAAAAAAAGTCATGCGAAAGCCCTAACCTAAATACAAACTTAAAACTAAAATAAATGAAATCACTAAAAATCAAAGCTATACAAAACAAAGCAAATCGATTTTATAGTTTTGCAGGTGTTAAGGTTTTCAATAGCCAAAGGAGAAAGGAGCTCAGTACGGACAGGGATGGAGGTGCGATGGAAGCTGTGTTTGATGGTTTTCTTGCAGGTATGCGGGAGACTTGGATAGTGGTGATGGGGGATGATGACAGAGGAAGCACTTCAGATTTCTGTGGCAGGGCTGCGGGTTATGGAGGGCTGCAGACAGAAGGGAAAGGGAACGTGGGAGGAAAGCGCAAGTAGGAGGGCAATATTATGGACATTGATTTGGGGTTGCGGAATGGAGAAGACAAGAGCTGAGACAGCGGATAAGGTGAAATCGAAGGTAGGAGCTGAGGCAACGGATAAGGTGAAACCGAAGGGTAGTGAGGAGTATGTGGAAAGTTTTGGCAGCGACAGCAGAGGAAGACTGCGAGGAGGAGCAAAGGATACGATAAGGAGGATGAATGCAGGCAGAGAAGGCTGGAAGAACAACTAAGGAGCAGCGGAGGGTATCGTAGGCCAAATGAAATCACGTGGGGAGATGCAAGGATGTTTGCTCGAGGGTGATGAAGAATGGACGTGGGTATTTCCTGTCGCAGGTGAGAAGAGAAAGTGCAGAGATGGATCTGGCTGGACAATGGATGATCGATGGCAGGGATGCGGAATATGCAAATGCGCAGGTCTAAAGCAGCGTAAAGGGAGGCAGGCTCAAACACACGGCAGCAAAACCCTTAAAAAAAATAAAAAAAAAATAATTCTACTGGAAAAACCCCAAGCAACAAACAAAATGGAAAATCGCTACCCAATAAAACCCTGAAATTTCCAAATTAAAATGCTATATTATGCTTCAGGATTTATTAATAAAACCCTTAAAAAAAATTCTCCAAATTTAGAAAAGATTTGAAACCCTGGACTGCAAAACAATGCTCCTGCAAAAGCTGGTTTTGAGGCCAAATCTTACCCTCCAGGGCCTAGATCTGGTTTCAAAATTAAACTTCACCTTCAGATCTGCAACCTGTTCCTGAAAACACAAACACCCAAAATCCCGATATACAAAAAAATGTGAAACCCTAGAAACCCAAGTCAAAAGAACCAAAAAATTTACAGATATATGCACAGGAACAACAAATCTATCAGATCTGGCGAGTGTAAGTCCAACTCCGCTCCTAGATCTAATAATCTAAGGCTCTTAAAAGCCAAATTTATCAATTTAGCATAGAAAAATTTTGAAATTTTAAATTTTAACAGAGGTGCTTCGCCTGAAACCCTTCATGCATCACCAAATAAAATTTCTTATGATAAGCTCGGGATCCAATCAAGCTGGGCTCTTCAGAAAATACAAATCGGGAGTTGGCTGGTCCAACTGAAAGCTTCCCTGAACGCCCAATGATCTAAAAATCAAGAATTTCCTGCATAACTCAATTCAACCATTAATGTGGAGCGAGAAAACGATAATAAAATTCAGATTTAATAGAGATACCTACTATTATATTCAAAACTTAAATTACCATTTAAACCTCAGTGATTGAGCAAGATACCTGTGATTGAGCAAGCAATGATTCGGCCATCTGTCTTCTCATCCAGCTATGTTCATATTTATACCTATCCTTTTCCTTCTTTTCTCCTCGCAATTTGTCCTGATGATGAGTCTAGGTTCAGACTCGAAACGTCGACCATAAAATATGAGCACTGTGGAAAATCCGAACTCCATTCAGAAATCACACCACAGTAATCTGCAATCTAAAAAAAAAAAAAAAAAAAAA